>JWZT01002968.1:132462-151017 GCA_000827895.1 Thelohanellus kitauei | reverse complement strand
CACAAAACGGAGCTATCTTTAAATTAGATCCGTGTGTTGATTCTGTTATATAAGTAATTTTCTTTTCAATTCAACTATACACTCACTATGAAAAAATTTGAAATCAAGTATCTGGATTTTTTCCAAAAAGTATTGCTGTTTATAATCCGGAAATCTGCTGATGAATTACCCATTTAATACAACAGAATGTCTAAAATGGAATGTATTGAAATGTAGGAAAAATCTATATTTAGTGAAAATATAATTGTATGCTTCCGTACCGCATATATGCAGTTCGAATGGGGAGACAACTTTTACAGTCACAATGCACTAGACATGTTTTTTAGCTATAATAATGAGGTGTTCGTTGTAGAGATACTGAAACAATTTATTAACAGTATGTATAGTAGCCACAAAACACAAATTATTAGATCGTTTTTAAATGCTATACCGAAATGTATGGGCTGAAATATTTCTACCGAAAATGGTTTTCCACTGGTACTCGTGCTTAACGAAATCACATTATTTTTGATAATTTAATTACTTAGATAAAACTATACATTTTAATTAATTATGCTCCAAACTGTGTATTTGACATTTCCAAAAGCCATAAAACTTCGTGGTTGTGATTTTGTGACCGTTAAAGAATCTCAAGTCACTGATATATTTGACTGACATCATTCTGGTTTTAGAAGAATTACTAATCGCTGTGTCTTTATAAGAAATTCAATACAAGCCAATAGTCTTTCAGTTGATAAATGAGATTCAAATTAAGTTTTCTAAAAAAAATTTTTCAATGGAAAAGAAATTGATAAAAATGTAAGAAGAACATTTATTGTCCCCACCTTCCTGTTACAAGAATACATACTTATTTCAGGGAAACGCTAAATAATTTGATTCGGCGTTCTAATAATAAATATTTCAATACTTCAAATTATTTCATTGTTATTTACCTATTTTTTAAATATATGTTTTGAGGAATAGACTATATCTTATCAAAATTATGACGTAATCAAAAATGAAATTGTAATATTTCGTTGAATTTTCAACTCTGTAGACGGTGCGTTTTAAAATTCTTGTAAATATAATCTCAAAAATAAGGAATTTTGTATCAATGATGAAATTTTTAGCTCGTATCAATGGACTGCGATATATTGTCTAAAAAATTACATAGATTAAATGATTAATAATTTATTTGGATTACTTAAATAATTAAAATATTTTTAAAAATTATTGAGGAACTTAGCCATATGTTACTTTTATATCATACGCTTTCTCCCTCTCAGAGTATTTATGTTCTTATATTTATTTATGACTTATCAATCTTTATACCGCAATTAATGAATGGTTGTAATCGATGCATTTTTCACAAATAAATCGAGTTTGAATTGAGCGCTGATTAGTATTTTAGCATTGAAAATATGCACGTGATGTAAAGATACCACAGTCAATTACAGACATGATAAGTATCTTTAGGTATTTTGTACATCGATTGGGAACATGAATTACTATCTGTATCTGTGTGAAACATTATTCTTAACCGACCACTGGATGAAGGTATATTGATTCGTACAGTCTTGAAGTACTGTCAAAAATTTTATAAATATAGTAAACATATTTTAAATAATATGGATGATAGACCAAATATCTTGTTCTATCTCTCGCAAAATTTCGCATAAACAATCTAGACACATAGACTCACTGTTGATAAATTTAGCTGTGGTTTTATAGTAATCAATGAAAAATCAAGTCTGATGGATCAATATTTGTGAATTATATTAATTAATGCGAATACACGAGGCTGATGTATAGAAATTTGAAAGAGGATATCCGCCTACGTTTTTAATCTCTAAGAAAAACAGCTAGGCTTAATAGAAATATCTTGGACATGGCTAATATTTGATGATTACCATTTAAAAATCCAATAACTTCATGACAGTGTAGATATAATCTTCAATCAATCTGATATACAATCTAGTCTCCAAATTTGTTCTACATCAATAAAAAAGAGAACCATCTTTGAGGATTAACTTCATCGATCAGATTAACATTACATTTCGAGTTTACGATTTGTGCAATTGTAGTAATTTTGTATCTGAAATAACATTAACAAGAAATTATTAAGAAATTGAATGATGACAAATATTAATCATGGAATTTGAGTGTTTACGTCTTTTAACAAACAGTATCAGAAATGATGACGTCAACGAAAATATATAGACCTTTTTAGGTAATTGTGATATGTTTGTAATCGGATGAATAATATATTCATCACAATATACAAAATAATCTGTTGTTTAAACATCAGAACCACAAGAATTTCAGGATTATTGATAATTTGGGGCGTTATGTCAATATTTAATGTCTTAAAATATTTAAACAGGCCTCGCCTGTTTTCCTAAACCACAGCCGCTTTGATAATTATTATTGGTGTGGATTGATGAGGTCGTATGTTAGAATAGCTCAAATGAGTGAGAAATCACTCTACATTCTAACATTTGTGTTTGTGTATGGATGTTTCGTCCTGATGGAATGGCATGACAACAGTTTCATAAAGTTTCGTGAAGAATATAAGATTGTGGAGGAAATATATCGTGACACAGAATTCGAATCTCAAAACAAAGTCATTTATTGGATTCATGATAAAGTGAGAGTTTTGACCAAATTCTGCATCATTAATGCCATTTTAAGCCGTTTATTGTCACACAAAATCAAATCGAATTTAAAAAGAAATTTTATATTATTCGGATCATCCGGACTGTTAGGTAAAATATTTTTAATCCGAGTCTTGGTACTCGCTATCGAAATGATTTTATTTTGCGTATATTTAAAGGTAATTCCAAGTAAAATTTATCTGATTGCAGAACGGTCGTATTCGTTAACAGCTCATAGCACTCATATACCCATCTATATTACTCTCATCATTCTAGTATTTTTAACTACAGTGATGTATCGTATATTTTTATACTGGTTTACCGATGCCATGCGGGAATTTTTTGACGTCATCAACGTATTAAGACACATATTTTGATACATTTATTTTGATACAATTTTTGAACAAACGATTTTTTTTCGCGGATAAAAAACAAAACCATCGAATATATTTTCGTTGATCTGAGAAAAAATACCTCATTAAATTGCATTCATTATCGGCGAATCATAATGTTTACTATTTTTATAGACCTTTTTAGGTAATTGTGATATGTTTGTAATCGGATGAATAATATATTCATCACAATATACAAAATAATCTGTTGTTTAAACATCAGAACCACAAGAATTTCAGGATTATTGATAATTTGGGGCGTTATGTCAATATTTAATGTCTTAAAATATTTAAACAGGCCTCGCCTGTTTTCCTAAACCACAGCCGCTTTGATAATTATTATTGGTGTGGATTGATGAGGTCGTATGTTAGAATAGCTCAAATGAGTGAGAAATCACTCTACATTCTAACATTTGTGTTTGTGTATGGATGTTTCGTCCTGATGGAATGGCATGACAACAGTTTCATAAAGTTTCGTGAAGAATATAAGATTGTGGAGGAAATATATCGTGACACAGAATTCGAATCTCAAAACAAAGTCATTTATTGGATTCATGATAAAGTGAGAGTTTTGACCAAATTCTGCATCATTAATGCCATTTTAAGCCGTTTATTGTCACACAAAATCAAATCGAATTTAAAAAGAAATTTTATATTATTCGGATCATCCGGACTGTTAGGTAAAATATTTTTAATCCGAGTCTTGGTACTCGCTATCGAAATGATTTTATTTTGCGTATATTTAAAGGTAATTCCAAGTAAAATTTATCTGATTGCAGAACGGTCGTATTCGTTAACAGCTCATAGCACTCATATACCCATCTATATTACTCTCATCATTCTAGTATTTTTAACTACAGTGATGTATCGTATATTTTTATACTGGTTTACCGATGCCATGCGGGAATTTTTTGACGTCATCAACGTATTAAGACACATATTTTGATACATTTATTTTGATACAATTTTTGAACAAACGATTTTTTTTCGCGGATAAAAAACAAAACCATCGAATATATTTTCGTTGATCTGAGAAAAAATACCTCATTAAATTGCATTCATTATCGGCGAATCATAATGTTTACTATTTTCATTTCAAAACTGGATAACTGCGGTTCTATATCTGCTACATATATCATTAATGAAACCCTGGGATATCACTCATCATACATTATTCTTATCCCTCATTTTTTAATGCATTGGCCGGTTTATAAACATCACAGATGTGCGTTTTATTGGATGACAGCTGAAATATATACCAAATAAATTAGATTAGACTTTCAAATCACTTATCGTAAGAATCTTAAAAAAACAGATTCAAGGAAATCTGAGTACAAAATATACACCATACACAAGGCAGTGTTATATGGCCGGAATAATCGAGGTTTATGCTTGAATATTTTTCAATGAACAAATTAAACCTGTACTTATTTGGAAGGTTTTTAAATTGTCATGCATTGGGATGTTAAACCATAATTCTAATTGTGATCGTGTCTGCGGGTTGAGCTTTATCATTCGAAAATAATTTGATTCATTTTTGTAAAGATTTATCTATTTTAATATCATTATATTCCCTTAAGTTAAGATCCAGACTATATATAATAATTTTGTGTTGAAATTTGGTAAGTTTTTTAAACTTTTGTGAGATCTGGTTAAATTAAGTTATTTGTAGCATTTCAGACCCTTCAAAATTTAGGATAATACGTGTAAGGATATTCAATGCGGTATGGTTAATATAAATGCGTTGATAAAATTAATGAATGATGCATTCATTTGACAATCACGATATCTAAATTTGATTTATATCATTTACGAAATTCAAAACGTCTACATTTTATTAATGAGTTTTAAAATGAATGTTGTCAAATATCATTTAATTTAATATATATATATTTAGAATGTCGCGCATGTGCCGTTTAGTTTGCATCAATGAATTTATCTGCTAAAGTTGTTTATTGATATTGGTTTTTCTTTATCATAACATTATATATGATTTATCAAAATCAGATTTTAAAGCACAAGATTGTGTTTTCATTATGAAGGTTGCATATATCGTATGGTGTAATGCAAAAGCAGCCATCTAGTTTGAACACACAGTCAGACCTTATCTATTGTATCAAAAAATATTTTCTCTCTTTTAATTTTCATCTTTCTTTAAACCCAGGGACTGCTGGTCGAGAATTAACATTTTCATACTCTTATTAAATTTGGTAATCAGTACAAGTTTCAAGAGTAGCAACAAATTCTCAGTGTTGTCTCTTACTCCTTAAGGATTCTCAGTTATACAAGTCATAAAACTTAGGAGTTACCAAAAAAACCTCAAAAAGATTTTCAATTATACCCCTGGAATCAAATTAACAATAGTTTATGGGAATTTCATGTTTTATCCTAGAATACCAGAACGTACTTCATCAGTTAAAGATTTCGCCATTCCAAACACAATGAAAAAGCGTCATCACCATGTAGCATTCAAGATGAAGAACATTGATAAATCATCACAACGCTACCTAATGCATCATTGAACACCCACAACTGTTTGCTGAGTTTAATAAGTGTATAAAAATGACTTTTACAACATCGATGGTAATTATAGCATCACATGAATTATCTTGAATTCAGAACAAAGTTTTTTAGTTTATGAATAGTTACCACACGACATACAGTGTCGTTTCTATAAGTTAGTCTTTATATTCCAATGAAATAAATCAAAATGAGCACTTACATTCTCTATGGGTGGTAAAAAAATACACCTTACACAATGCAGAATTATGAAATCATTAATTATGGAATAACTAGGCCATAAACTACTGACTTTTTTCTGCTTTAATTTTCGGGCATCACAAATAATATTTTAAACAGTGTTTTGATCTTAAATAGAAACTCTGAAACAGCCTTAAAACAAAAATAGATAATGTGAAATTTATTCACAGTTTTGTTGCTATTTAGATTGATTATCACAAAGAATTTACATTCCCTACAAACTCAAAAGGCTGTTTAATTTATATGAATTGAGCAATCTCCAAATATGTACGTTTCTCAAATATATAACTTTTTTATTTCAAACATTTTAGATAATATTTGTAAGGGGGTGTTTATTTGGGATCACATTCATTGATTAGATTTGCGATGCTCTGTATATGTAGAGGTTGACTTTTGAGGTGATTTTTATCGGCTTATTCGCGGATAGAATCATTAAATCTTTAAATAATGTGAAGGTTTTCATGAGGTTATTCTAGTATAAGAGAATGAATGTTTTATCGTCTGACTTTAAAACTCAATCATTTTATTGACAAAAAGTTAAACTTTAGAGATTGAGACATATTTGCAATGGCGTCAAAGTTGAATATGATATGTTTTGGCTTTAATTTTTTAATATCACTCTGTATAAAACCAAATGTTCTGATGATTTAATTTCTTTGAAAATGACACGAGACGTTTTTGGGCAATATTTTTACACAGTCAATATACTGATGTAAATCATTGGGTGAGTGTTTTTACGTTAGATGTTCCTTACCTTTGTATTTCTCGAATATATTTCGGCTACAGTCGTAAAATTATGTATAAAAAACACTCAAATATTAAAGTGAATATTACGTAATACCATTTATCAAGATAAGCTACATATTCTATGACAATACTTCTTCAACAGTTTTTTTGACATGTACTCTTATTTACTTAAGCATAGACGATATCAACATCGATTGATCCAAATCAATAAATGATAAACAATCTCTGGGTCTAGGGGGGAGGGGGTGTTTAATTAGAACATTTGGCAAGAATACGTATTTCGTAATAATTAAAAAAATCAAAGAATTTTTTCTCAGTAGATTGATTTGAATCTCAAATTTAATTTCCTTGGTTTATTTACACTGTGAAATATTTGGTTTCGATAAAATCATTCGTGAACCAAATATAATTATGGTTTGAATTTTACCCGTTTATTAGGTAAACCGCTGATTTGCCTATATCTCTAGGAAAGACATTTGTGAGTTTTTTTGCATCTCTCGATTCCAAAATATGATTTCTTATTGGTTTATGTACATCCGGTGTACTTTTAATATGTATTTAATCTTTCTTAGATATTCGCTAATATTTGATAAAAATGTTTTTTTCATATTTAATCATAAAATATATACAAGAGAGAAAATTATTAATTATAACCAAATGATTAAGGAACTACCAAAACCAAGATATTTTGATCAATATCCTTTTAAATATATTTTTACAAGGCTCAGATTTGTGCCATAAATCTGCCGTGACTACTTCGGTTAATGTCTCAGAGAAAACTCATTAATATCAGTATTACTAAAACGTTAATTTAAAATGTTTATTATAACCATGCCTACATAAAATGGTTACAAATTAAATCATTTCACACTAATATGTCATTCGTGTAATGTTTTCTTTTTAACAAAGGTGAGAACAATATAATCTGATAGACAGGCTTTAAAAAATGTCTAACGTGATTTTAAATTTAAAAATTAATCGATTTTTAATTTACCTCTTTTGAAGAAGTATAAGCATGCTCAAAATATGGCAACATGAAAACATAGTTTATTCGTATTTTAATTCTTCCACACGGGTATACGATTTTCACGAGTTCTTTTGGCAACTATCATATCCATCCATTATATTATAATTATTGAACCTTGAAATTATCTTTATACATTGTGATCAAATCGCAATTTTTTTGAAATCCATTTTCGCGCTTATTGTATTTTTAAAAAAAGTAGAAACATATGTCCTAATCAGAATTTTTGATAAAATTTATAAAAAAAAAAATTTAATCTGAGGCATTATTTATCCACTCGTACAATGGGCACGATCAATATCTACATAAAACTATTGCATTAACCCTCGCTTGATTCCTATAGATTCTGCCTGTAAGCTATGCGACAAAAATTTCAAACTTTCTTTACCAAAATTATATCATAAATTCCACAAGATATTTAAAAGAGAAAAAAGGTTTGGGATAATAACTGTATACGAAAAAATTGTTTAATACCATAATCTGTCAATTTAGAGCGCTCCAAAGAACATTGACGGAATGAGAGTGCGACAAAAGCTCAGAGACAAATATTACGCCATATTTATCAAATAAATTATATTATAAATAACCTTAAACGTTATTTCAACATTATTTAAGTGTTTCGGTCATATATAAAATTTATCATGCCGTGTCGATAGCAACTCCAACATATTCCTTAACCTTTGGCGCCGAATTCTTTGTATATATGGGTAAGATATTAGAGAAAAAATGCACTTCTAATTATTTCCTAAAAACAACTGAAGAAGCATCAATAATTCAACACTGCTATACATAAACAAATTAATTAAATTAAAAAATTGTATAAGGATAAATTATAGTATATAATTGATTAAATAAACTATCAAAAAAAGGTTTGTCAAGTGTGCGAGCTTCTACTCTTGAATGTTAATTTCAGAAATTAGCTGAAATTAATTGATCCTAGAGGTATGATTGATCATAAAAAAATCTATTGTTAGGCAATTGTTATTTTTATCTATTGCATGACTTTTCCAAATTTAAGTTGACTTTAAAAACAAATTGTGACCAAATGACTCTCTTCTGTAAATTATATGTCATCATTTAATGACTTTTTAACCATGCACATGATCTATTCAACATAATTTACAAATATTTGTCAATTACAGACAGGATTAAGGCTTTTCGTTGGAACTTGAAGTTCCATGCATTCGTGTTTTCACTTAACTGAAGAAAGTTTCTAAAGAATCGAATTAAATATTTTAACAATGTCTAAAGCGCAGTTCTAGTAAAATAGAAAGAACGAGCTTGTATTCATTTCCTGATGTCAGATATATGAATGCGTGCCAACAAACGTTTTCTGATAATAACAGCGATCAAATTAGTATGATTAAAATATATATGTTCTCTAGCAATCTATTCATTACCGTTAAGAAATTTTTTTTCAAAGATTTATCAAAGGTCGATGATGAGGATATGGTTCTAATTCATGAATAACCCAGATGAATGAACCAAAACGAAGATTGATTTAAATTATTTTTTTTTACTTATTTATTATGAGTTATTGCGGTAAAAAACTAGGATGCGGTCAACAACACAAAATCAATAAAATATATCAATCTCTCCGATAAAATGTTTATCCAATGATAATAATCATAAAGAACACCATTAATTGCATTGATTATACTTCTAAAAAACAAACCATAGAGCCCACGACCGATGATAAACATTTTATATGAAACATCTATTCTCAGATCAGTTTTATCAATTTATTTTTTTGATATCATAAAAACTAATGTCGGAATATAAAAAAATGTATGCATTTTGAACCATTTTATATCCATTTATCATTAAGGATTTCTTGCGAGGTTTATCTCTATTTAAAACCAAAAATACATGTAAAATCAACAATTTTATCTAGTTCTCAATGATTTTTTTTCTCTATTTTATTAATCGGTTGTATAAATGCATACTTAAAAATTCATTTTTTTATTTGAAAAATACGTCTAAAATCTCAGTGGCGGATATTTTAAAGTGTATAAATACAAAAGTCAAAGTGCGGTATTAGAATGGTCAGTGTTTGTGTTCAGAAGAATATATAAATGTATTTATTCATCACCTAAAATATTCATGGTTATTAATAACTAGATTATGGAACATTTGAATGACATGCGATGCAGGTTTAACTGTAAAAGTGGGGAAAGGCGTGGATGATGTATTTAATCAATTAAATAATTATATATAGAATCCTTTCATGCCATCATATCGTTAATATGACACAGTGAATATTAAGGGGCGTAGCAAACATATGCAGGTATCCATTATTTCATGTAACAACCAGAACAGCTGTTATTGAAATTGTTGGTTGTTATATTTATTCATTTTCAAATAAATTATTTTGTTCTTATATATGTATTTTGAAAATACAATGATGAAATTTATGTTTTATAAGTATGACTATAAATTGCGCATGATCTGTGTAAATTAAATGGTTGATTAGTTAACATTAAACATAAATCACGTATACATGCGTATTGATTATGTAAATCTCTGTAATTTGTTATCAATTTAGCGTATTGCTTCCAAATCAATGTGTTCGATGAGTTCATTGAGTATTGACACTATGTAAGGGTTTTTCTATCGCAGACTCAAATTTAGAATCATCTGAAGCCATCATAGTATTACTTTATTTTGTACAGTAAAATTATATATTTCAAATTTTCTGATTCAGACATGCACATGGGTGTCAATCTGAAAAAAACGGGGCCATTCTGATCTTTCTTTTAGAAATTCTGTATACAATCAATAAACAGATGACATCAATGCTTCATTGAAATAATTTTCCAATTCTATAAAAAATCTGATAAATATTCAAGGATTTCGTCAAAAACACGTCCATCACGACACAACTACCTTTGAACAATTCAAAATAACTAAATATTGTAAAGCAAGCTAAGTTTAGGTTGAATTAAGCATGCGTGTTTTAAAGAGCAGAGATTTCTAAAATAATTAATTATTACTCGAGGATTTTTCCTTACATTCCTCTATTAAACGAGGATCATTTCGGAGATAAACTCTGATAGAATCATTTATTCCAAAGAAATCTTCCCGGTGAAAAAGAGTTTCAACAACAATACCTTGATGGGTATACTCAACCAACTCAGACATCTTTATAATTTGGCTCTTACTCGATAGTTGTCGTTACAGTCATAATACGTGACATAGGTCTCAAGAAAAATAAATGGTTAGAAAGATATAATTTTATCACTATTTTTAGGCCAAATATACTTGAATTCCTGGAGGATGCGATTTTAAAAATTTGAAATTGGTACGTTCTCAAATTGAGAACTTCATATGAACTCTGATCCAAGAGAAGTACTTTTCTGTTATCCATGACAACATAGGTGGCGGTGTTCCCTAGTTTCGTAGGAATTCCAATTATTTTTATCTGCATATAAAATTTCAGTGCTCTAAAACGCAGGTACCTGCAACGAATCATCATATATCAAAACTGGATTATCGATTAGGGAATTCGGGACGTGTTTTGTACAACTGATTTGCCAACCAAACATTCTGTTTTCGTACAGAGGTATCATCTCAAAATTCGAACTATTGAATAGTTTGATTTTCACTTCTACTATTGCAGATCTAGGCGGTTTGGAAGTTAGATAATACTCTAATCGTAGAATTAACCGTCTTTCACGATGCTAGTAACATCATAAATTACCACAACCACATAGCATACTTCCGAAACGTTTATATTAACATACAGGTATATGTTTGGACGAATAATATAAACAGGCTGTGGCTTGATGACCTGATAACAAATTTTACATACGTAATCTTGATTTTTAACTATTCTGGCGACAAATACGCAAACTGACATCATATCGTCTAGTATCAAAACCGGAATCTCGTTAGGCTGATTTATAGAAAATCTAAATTCTGAAAAGAATGTTGATTGATATCCAAGCAATATTTGTACACCCTATTCGAAAGAAGGCATACAATTATCTTTCCCTTAGTTTGGGTGTATGAAAATGGAAACAACCTGCCTTCGTCTGCGCATTGGTTTATTCGTAGGTTATACCGTTCTTCTTGTGTATCTACTAGACTTAGATTTGAGATATCGTAGTATTTCAATATGATAGTCATGAGCAAAATCGAGGGTGGAGAGGGTATATCTTTCATGAATTTCAATTCAACCATAATTGTAGGATCGTCTATATCCTACATCACGGATTATGGGTACGCAATAGCAACTAGAATCTCTATGAACATTTTGTAGGCGGTTATCTTGAACACCTCTTAAATATGACCAAGTTTGATACAAATTATTATAGGGCAACATTCATCAAAGAATTTTAATTGTATTCCCGTTTAACATATTAATTATTAAATATTTGTATAATCACTGAAAATTTATGTAATTTCAAGATTAAAATTGTCGAGATTCGTAACTAATCGGAATATATAAAAAATGCTAAAATATTCTTTAAAAATATGAAAATTCCTCGGTTTCCCGAAATACCAAATCGATTCTTTAACTCCAAATCATTTCGATAATCAAAACTCAATTAAAGAAGATAAATGTTAATGAATTCGTTTCGAAAATAACCTATAATCTTATTTGAATAAATTATAAATAATCATCTCTTTTTATGTTCATTTATACATTGAGGATTAAGATGGCCTAGCAGAGACTCAGCTCCTACAACATAATTTTATGTTCGAGAATAAACTGCCCGCCACACCGACTCTAGAGCGCAGAAGATCTCAAGCTCAATCTTAAACGATTGCGATTCTATAAATACTTATAATATGGACGGTAGGAGGGTCAGTCTACTGATTCAGATTTTAAAATATTTACAAATATATATGAGCTCCTTGCTTGGATGAGGCTAAGAAATTACGAGGAATTTTCATGGTGTAGAATAGGTCGATTTAAGGATTTTGAGTCTCTTCGTATGAATTTTTGAAACATCGCTGCTTTAATAGCTAATGAAATTTTTTTATTTTCATCAGAATTTTTGATTTAAAACTGGTAAATATTTGAATGAAATTAACAAAATATCCATTTCAGAATTATGATTATTTTATATGAAAATCCAAGTATATATTTCCATCTTCATTTTATTCAAAGGAAATAGGGCTTGAAATATATAAAATAAACCACATGTTTGGATGGTAGACTCCACTTAACATACCTTTTATGCGCATGCGTCATGCTACTTAAAATGGCAATTTTCTATTTTATTTAAAATATCTTATTGTGTGTAATTCTCATAAATTATTACATAAACGACTTGTAACATGCCTTAATATAGAAATAGTTTCCTTTGTACATTATATTTCAATTCTTTTAATTGACATTGTATCTACAATGTCATATCTAATATGATATTTCGGATTCTTTTGATAATATTTATCATAGGTCTGTGTCCTCTACTTCAAAGTTGCATGTTAATTTTAACAATTATAGATTATATGAAAGTGTGAATCAACATCTTAACAAAACTTAGTTTATTTTATTCTAAAGCTTCGTATTCGGCAATATGAGAAAGACTTTTATCGAAGGCTTCTTCTGGTGTTTTCCCAAACCTTTCTCGACACATTTTTTCATCTAATATTTATTAAAACATTTGATACCGATATTTGGATGCAGGAAAATTCTCCTTGTCTAGCCACCCCTTTTAAAAGATTTTTTAATGGAGGTACAGTAAGCCTCGACGTTGTTTGTATCGGCACCAGTTAACGGGTCCAAGTGTGTTATTTAAAAACCTACTCTAAAAAACAAACTATGGTTCACAGTTTCATGGACGTACGGCGGATTCACTGGAAGTGTTTCTAAACCTAAATTATCAACAATAGCAAACCCTTGTATGAGGCAAATCCATCTGTGTGAATGATGGATCCTCCCAAAACATGTCTAAAATCATACATGATATGCATACCTCATAATTAACTCTTTCAGAGTGTCGGCTTTTCTATTCGGAATGCAGATCACAATACCAATCTACGTTTTAACCAAGAACACCACTTTGACGTAGCCTCGTACATACCAAGGACCAAACTTTTATATCTCAGTAAATCATGGCCTTAAGTTCTAAAGCTAAATTCATACCTCGGTTATGCATGGCTGGCGAAATCACTGATTCATCGATTTTAATAATTATTCCTGGGCCACCCAACGTTAGGTTAAGTGTTTATAGTTTCCATGAACATATCTAACAGTTATCATTAACTTAACCTTTCTAAATGATTTAGTCATATTTGCCGATGTCGTTGGTGATATCGACAGAAATGACGATATTCCTATTTGATTGTGGGCCAACATACGAAAGAAACAGAAATATCTTAATTGGAACTTAACAGTCCTTAATGAATGTGCCTAATAATTAGTGACTGATCTCACCAAATCTTATTGATTTCCTCGTATTACATCTGTTACAGACGAAATCGATCTGATAATTAGGATATAATTTATTAAATAATCTAAAAATCCATACCTTATAGGAAATGTCATTTCTTTGACGCTCGACCATTTTTTTGGGAACATTGTTCGCAGAGCATCTCTTCTGGCAGTATTCCACAATGCCGTAAAATTCCAATAGAATTTATGGCGTCAGAAGAAATTTAACTGAATGTATCGAAATCCATCATTACGCCGCATGTATCGCGCACGGTCATAAAAGTTACGTCAAGTGGACTCTACCCGTATATACTATGAACACATATTTTCTCTTAAAAAATCTATATTTATTGGACAAAAAAAGAGCCCTAATTTCGAGATTTCTTTTGCTATTATATTGTAATAAGAATGCATTACTAACCACAAAATCTCAGGATCGGCTACTTTGTAGAATGTTGCTTTTATCTGATTGAGAATTATCTACTCAGCTTTGAAATATTTTTAAGCTTACAAGATTTTATTTGGATAAATACTATTGATAAAAATTTGTATTAAATATCTGGATTGGTTTGGATCGGTAAACATCTTGAATTTTCGCATTATGGTTAAAGTTAATTCATGCCGAAGTCTGTAAAATTTGGATTGGTTAATTTATTTGTTGCGTTTGAGGTATATAGTGATATGCCTAATTTTTAAGTTATATGGCTGTTTCTATATATTCAAAAAAATATCCCATTTAAGGCAATTTATACAATTTATTAAGTTCAAAAATGATATCTATAATTCTGAGTATAATTTTATTGCAATTCTCGTGGAGTATAAATTATTCAGTTGGAAATCCTCGTAAAAACTATATTTATTACATGTCCATAGAAGTAATCATGTTTACACCAATTTTTGATTTCGCAACCGCGAAACGTAATGATACTTATTGCGCATATAATTATTCATAGTTTTTATGAACAGTATTGTTGAAATTTTAATCGTATATCGATTCTACTGTATCAATATTTCTTGTAAATTATATAGATAAAATGTTCAATGAAACCGTTTGTTGACAAATTATCGCCCAGTTATCACAATCTCGTTATAATAAAAATGAACATTTTGATGCTAAATTGACATAATTTTTGTAATTCATATTATACATGCTGATTAACGGAACAGCTCGGATTGATCTATGGTGTGTCCGATGTATAAGCATCGATGTATTGTTGTTTCCACCCATGTTTGAATCGGCTATTTCGTTCTATTTATGTTACGTCGTTTCGATGCCAAAATTTCTTTAGTATAATGAATTCCTTTCTCGAGGATGCAAGCAGGAACGAATATAAACTCAATTTTTTGAAACGTTCTAATTAAAATATATTCTCAATGTCAATGAAAAATCAGACCCATCAAATTTCTTATATATTTAACATATAAAGTTCCAAAATATCAAACAGTATAATGTTTAGAAAATTGGGATGCTTCTATAGTGTTCTTATTATATCGGAATTGTGCAATAAAGTACAGATTTTTAAAGCTTCAGTCTTTATTTGACAATGATCAAATGTATACAAAAATAAATTGATTTTATATTTTTTCAATCTTAACACTAAATATTTTATTATAAAGCCATGAAATCTTTGAAAATCATTGTATTTTACACAGCTCTTATTTTTTGTATGTTTTTCAGACAATAATACAGTTGATATTTCGATGCAAAAATAATCTGTCATTAGATTATATGTTTATTGACATATCGATACTTGTAAATAGGAGTTAATGAACCAAACAAACAAAAGGAGAGATAAAATATGTCATTAAATCTTGATCCGTGATATTAAAATTATCACCATTTATATATGGCATCTAGATTTTGGATGATCAAAGTTATCATTAATTTTAATGTTTTCAAAATGTAAAAGCTATAAGATTACGACATAACTTGATTAACACGAACCGGGAAGGGTCTAAATATCATAATTTTATTGATAAACATACATGTGTTGATATGAATACAATAATATAAAAATGTCTTAAATAATTCAACGGTTTAGATTAATATAAATTTTACATGTTTTAATTGTTACGGATGATAAGAGTGAAGTCAAGACTTATCCACCACCATATAAAGCATGGGATTGTCCATGGATTTTAATGATCTTCTGGCAAATGAATTGCGTCTAGGCTCTAGCAAATAATCACAGATTAAATTTCTTCGGCGAATTTGGAGAGGGCATTAATGATAAATGTGAAATCTCAAGCGACACGATCTTATCCTAGGTTCACCTGTTTCGGTTTATCAGCCACATTTATTCAGGCAGTGAAAATGAATGTTTCAAGAATGAAATTATACTTCAAATAATAACCTCATCGTTATTATAATTGTGTATAACAGATATTATAAATCAAAATATTCCATCCTTTTTAATCTTGTCATCATCTGATTAGGTTTAACCAGTCCTAATTAAAATCTTACAATAGATTTTTTATAGATAAGACATGCTTGGTTCATCGCCATTTCTAACTAATAAAAAAAACCATTATTAAAATTAATTATTTTGCAATTAATTAAATAACTAAACATGATGACATCCCCAATCTCTGGTTCCATCCAATGCATAAAATTTAAGATGGGATAGGAAAATCGCGTCGTTGAATCACTGGATGAACCAGTCGCACATTTCTTTTCTGATAGGTTTTAACAAAAATTTTTTTTTAAAGATTTGTAATGAATAACCGTATTCATAAACTCCAAATTATCTTACTGCCTTTTATTCAAGTGCTGTATTGAATCCGGCACTCATTTTGAATCCAAAAGATATAAATTGGCCATTGCGTGACGACCCTTGCTACTATCGATAAAATTACAATAAAATTGAATTCTTTATTGAATGTAAGGTAATTTAGTTTCATTAAAACAGTATGAAACTTCCTCGATAAACCTGATCAATTATAAAATCTAACTACATCTGACGATGCACCGATTATGATAGCCTTCCAAGTTAACAGCATCGTTTAATTATTCTGGCTAATATTATGATCATCTTGATAATAAATAATTCTAATAAAATTGCCAAGAATTATCAATTAAATATCTAGCCGACTTTTAATGATATATACGAATCTCGCTGATTAGAGTGGATTGATTCCGTAACCTAAATGCGTAAATACTGGAGTAAAAGTCGATCGTTTGAAGAATTAAACAAATTAACAGATGCTGTAGATGATGAAAAAGGATCTAATTCCCCTATCAAAGAAGATCAGGTTTGTTTTTCACAAATATCTCATTTTTTATTAATGATACAGTGACCGAGTTGTCAATCATTAACTCTGAACTGTAAAAGTGCTTTCAGATATAAGGCATCTTATCACCTTTTAAATCATCTATTTTTCATTTCTAGACAAATGGCGCATCAGTTCGATGACCGTTGTAAAGTTTTCCGTCTCTCCATCTATTGCTTATATCTCTTTTTCGGTATCAAAAATCGACTCTTAATTTTTAGTCATTTTAACTGAAAATTATATTCGTTCAATATATATTTTTAGAAAATTTGCATATTATATTTCACCTGTTATCGTAGATGGGATTAGATTCTCATTGATGACTGATAACAAAACACGAAAGATCGCGACGAATGGCGATTTTTTCCAGATAAAATCTTGTCCTTGACAAAAGATTGTATGTTAACAATTGTTTTTTTTTTCAAATCACTGACCTTTTCTGCGATTACATGTTTTTGAGGCAGTTATGTCTAATAATGTAATCCATAAATGATATTCATATCCCATTAATGTCTATTTTAATAACATAACTCGTTAATGACCAGATGATCGCCGAGCCTATTACCTTTGACGAATACACGTCTAGTGAATTAATTTTTACTTAATGTTGCATTATCAACATTTTAGGATTCGACACCACTCGAACCGCTACGGAATTTTTTAAGATAACTGTGTAGTTAAAAGTAACACCCTTAACTATATAGCAGTCGTTAATATAATGATCTCATTAATATATATTGTGATAAATGTTTCAATAGATTTTACAACTGGGCTTACGTCATTAATACATATCATTCTGTAAGCGCATGTTTTGATGCATTAAGCCTTGTGAACTTTTATGCTGACCAATTAATGGTAGAGTGAAATGAATTAACAGTCTCAAAAATCTCTGTATGTTAGCCTTTAGCGTTATTTTATTGTATAAATCGATGTCTTAATATCTTGTAATTAAATTTATTTGATAATATCTAATATCACGAATCACCCATATCATAAACTGATGACGTGGATAGATACTCAACAAAAATAACACATTTCAGACCATTCATCATCCTCCATTATACAGTGTCGGCTAATTGGTTAGATATAAACGAAAACCTATTGTGTTGATCTAGGGTTACAACACCTAATTACTTCTCCTATAGAAAGAAGGGAACTCCTACCAAACAAATTCTTCTTTTAACAGCTCTTAACCTCCATAATTGTAATGCTTTTAATTCAAACATTTTGATTGTTTTTGAAATGTTTTGGATATTTTATAATAGTAAACGTTAGGGGGGGGGGGGGGGGGGGGGAAAAAACAAACGGGACAAAAGCAAACAAAATAAAATAAACATCTACAAA
>JWZT01002968.1:97733-117405 GCA_000827895.1 Thelohanellus kitauei | reverse complement strand
CAACAACCAAACATCTTACAGGTTTACAGGATTTTGATTCAGGGTATGGATGGAAACAAGATACACGAACCCTGAATCTGATGTTCAGAAAGAGTGTGTATATATCAATAATTTGCAAACATTTATTAAATATGATGACGAAATCGGTATGTGCTAGAATAATATTTAGCCGATCAACTATCCAAGCTTTTTGGATCTCCAATACTAATCGGTTTTAGGCGATAAATAACAGAATGCCATGAAGACCAACAAGTCACCATGCCCAGCCCGGTACCGCAGAGACAATCTAGGTTTTTTGAAAATTGGCACATTTTCGTGTATGTTCGGATATAGATTCAGGCATCTCATTTTATTCGTCCTATTGTTTTCAGTGTTCTACCAAATACTTATCCAAAAACACATGATTGATGACCTGAATTCATCCCTTGCCGAATGTCAAGAATATGACTGATTTTATATTATATTTATGACAAATTTTATAAACTTTTGAGATTGTACTAAATTGCTAATACTCACTACATGCTGTATGTCAAAGATTTAACGTTTACATAAACAACTTATCTTTACTCTATAAAGCTCTACTAGTTCATGTTCTACTCAAAAATCATTAATCACTTCCGCGGATGACTTGGTACGTAAATGTACTGGTTTCAATACTTTGAAAGAAGTGTATTGTTTCAGTATTTTTTGATGTTTTGATTGGTCAAATAGTTAATCTTTTGTTCTTATTCTATTTTTGTTGTCCAATCTACCACCCAATGGTATACAGTCCTGTATCAGAGGCATCCATTTACATTGTATAGATTTATTATAATGTTCACTTTTAAATCTGATGTGACCCTATCGACACTCATTGCTGTCATTTGTACATTGGTCTAATTTTATATTTGTGAGATCTCATCTTTAATCTGAATGACTATCGCCCAATTTCTTGATAACATCTTGCTCTTTGTTGGAATCTTTTTTATTTACACATTTATACGCATAAGACTCTGATTATTGGTCTTTAAAGTGATCAAAATAATGCCTTTGATGCCACGATGACTCTACCTTATCCAAGTCAATAGTTCGAGTATATTCTTCGAAGTTCCATTATTATACAATAATGTTTGTCGTTTCATTATTTATATGGTTTGTTTCATGCTGAAAGAATAGGTTGATCGGCTCTATACCCTACAAAACATCATAGAGACAATACTTTGAATATGAATGTCATGTGAAAGTAGATGAGTATACATTCATATAAATCAATGATTTCTAATTCGGTTTATCATTTCAAATCTAGCATAGGCTTGTAAATGGTTATTTCGATGCTTCAGTAACTACTGTATTTACTTTTGGATGGCGGCGAATGCATTTTCTTTATATCCATAGCCTAAAATAGTCTCAATACATATTGGCATTTAAGTTAGCTGTGTGATCTCAGAATGGCTTATTAATCAAAGAGAGATTCCTGTCATAATTAATAATTTTCTATTGAAATTACTGACATTTTTTAAAGGAACTTAGAGTTAACGAGATTGTAAAACAGTCAAGTGTCATTAATAAATATCGATAATGTAACAAGTTTGACTCAAATTAATCTATTTGATTTCGACAATTGTTACTAAATGAAAAGTTCGCACTTAGTTATATTATTAGGGTGGTCTAATATTTAGCGAGTCAAAGAAGATAGTACCAGAATGTAGTTTTTATATAACTTGATGACCCAAGAAGTGTAATCGATAAAATTACATTCAATAAGTATATATTCGTCTCATTCTTGTACTTATAAAACAATGGATATTGATCATGATACCTTATCACCGTTTGTTATTATATCTTTGAGTTTATTTGAATTATATCATCACGAGTTTTCATTATATCGCATAATGATATTTTGGGGCTTATTTCTGCTGAACCTAGTACGAAAAATGAAGATTCCGCGCTTGTAGTTTCAATTCTCGTTTATGATCATCGTACTCGAATTCGTTGATATGGGTCCCTAGTGGACAACCTCGATTGTTCCTAGTTTTGTTCTGATCTAGAAATTTTTAGGGTTCGTTTTAGTAAAAAGGTTGGAATTTCGTTTCCATAGGTATTTTTAAACATTTTTTTTGTTCATACAACCGTTTGACTCTCAGAATCAAAGACGCAATAATTCTTTTGTGGGTTTATTTAAATTTGACGATATAAAGATATCAGAGGAACATGTTAATCTAGTTTACGTACTAATGCTTCTAAATTCCTATCTATATTAATTTTAAAAGATGAAGTAAAATATATAAATATCAGAATCTGTTCCCTTGTCAATCATACTCTTAAAGGAAACAAACGAATCATTTTCATAATCGCTGGGTGCATATCTATATTTTCAACCAATAACAATCTATTTATATAAAAGAATAGTGTCACTCACTCACTCGGTAACGGTATTTATTCCTAATCCTGGCCATGCGTTCTGACCACAACCGCACTATCCAAACTTTTATCAATTTGAGCATTGTAATTGATGTTTTTTTCAATCTTTTTTGCGTCCTGTTAAATAACCATCAAAAAGTGGTTACATAACCTCTTCATGTTTATTTTGAGGGTCTATGAGAATCCTTTGTGAGGATATTTTATTTAAGTGCAGTCCAGTTGTCATCAATTTCATTTTGGAAAGCTTTACAAATAACGATTGATATTAAAAGGTACGGGGGATATCCCTTATCGGGTCGGTCAATTTATTCTTAAATCTATAATGCAAGTTTTCATTCAATTAATCTAACTTTCTCGAAGTAGAGGACGCCACGGTAGTCCGTCAAAAGTCTAGTATATGATAGTTTTTTTAATTTTAGCAAACAGCGGACAAAAAAAACTATAATAAGTAGCTAAACCAACCAACGTTTATTGATGCTTAGAATTAGATTGTAAATGATAATCTATGACTGTGGTTATCATATGATAATCAATAAACATCCCGTATTTACTGGAAATAACCATTATAAGATATTTTGTTTAAATGTATTTTGTATTTTTAAAAAATCATTGTCAAGCCCTCTTCATCTATTTTTTCGTGTTTTGACTCATAGTGTACTTATTTAATCGTTTGATTTAAAAATAAATTATATATTCCTCTAGAAATACTTGCACATATCAAATTCTCTGGTGTAAAATTTTTAGCAGATTTCGATATGTTCGAGTAGAGCCAAAATGTTCAAATGGATAATATTGAATTTAAACATACTGAATTCATTCATGAAACTTTATAACATTAGTTCTTGATGCTCGATTAATAACGGAATCTATCCCTATCTTGACGTTAGATCCAAATGACTGAAAATAGAACTCTGGTTTACATAATATTGATTTTACAGTGGTAGTAGCAAGAGAAAATGTGGGATTTTATTGATATATTTAGTAGCCTGTCGTCTGCATAACTATAGAGACCATCTTTGGTTTGAGAACATTCAGAACTGGGCTACAAAATCTACAAATATAAGGGATTTATTACTCACAAATGAAATATCTCGCTTACTTCGTTTTTTTTTACAAATAAACATGAAAGAGAATAGAACGAGGTGGATCCGTTAAAAATTTAACACTAACAGATCCATTGAATGATAAATGTATGGATGTTAAACATATAGCTGTGTAACACTCTGGTATGATGTTTGTGGCCATCGAGAAGCATATTTGTATTTTGAGGATATTGTACATTTTTATTTGACATATATGACCATGTCTAGTCTTAATTTTACAGATATTCAGTGATTATGTACAGATACTATCTCGGATGCTTCAGGTCTATTTATATTTGGAGTAGCATAATCTATATTAAGGTTAAAAAACTAGTGGTATGAATATAATGATACCTCAACGAGGGTTTATAGAGCAAGACCATAATAATAACTAGATTAGTTAAATAGATTGCACAAAGATTACTAAAATATTAAATATTGCGAGATAATAAAGTTGAGGATTTCTGGCTGTCTTCAAAACCGTCTGCCATAATCTAAGATAAGACAATTGTAAAATAGCTTTAAGAATAATTTTATTTCATGAATGACACCGTTGAATCAGTGACGATGATTCAAATTATAAAATGGTTATTAATATGTAACTCTACCGATAATTGATTTGAAATCATGTTTAAAAGTACAATATCCTCGTTACTCTCCGGAATTATGGGAGCGATTGGATATATCTATTGAAAAGACGTGCAATGTGACCGCTTTTCAGGCAAGTTTATCACGTGACACAGATCGATTTTTCTTGTATCTTGAGACATGTTAATATCTAATTTTTTACGTATAGTGAGATTCAATAGAATTTTGTTGTTATGGATAGCAGTTTCTCATCCACATCATTCAAAAATTTTCTTGTAATAAAGATTCAGCAATACTCATTGCGCCTTTTAATAAAAATCATTTTTACTGTCTGGGCCACCATATCCGTGAATTTATAAGCGAGAATTTTGAATTCTTGTTTAATCCAATCATGAAATAAATAAATTGATGATCAGACCCTCTTTTCTCTTGGTCTGTAACAGCAACATCGGTTAATTTTCCTATACATATTCTGATTATCCTGAAATGTTTCAAGAGTTGACATTTTCCACCAGCCCAAATATATCTCAGCAGATTGTTTATTTATTCTTAATCGAACCAATACGCAATAATTAATGTTCCTTCTCGATTCATCTAAACCTTAAGATATAATATATACTTAAAACGTCCGTTTCTATATAGTTTTGTTCAACATTTTTGTATTTTTTATATATAGTGCTAGCACAAACAAACAGACAAAACGTCTTAATCCATGCTTTAGTCTCCTACTTTTGAACATGAAAGATTTAATAAAGTATTCAAAAAACCGCTCCCATTAAAAAAAAGAATAATCGACTCTACCTGAAGCGATTCCTGCTCATATAGGGGTATATAATAATCGATACAAATTACATCAATATTAACCTAATCGGACCTTATTATGGCTCAACCTATTATGGTCTATCGGATCAACATAGATGTTTTCATTTGTCAGATTCCATTTATCCATTCTTTTAATTGTACGAATCTTTACACCATTTTGTAACAATACAGATCTTGATATACACCAATCATTTATACATCAAAATGGTCATTTATTATTTATATGACATGAAGCATACAGGGTCGTACCAGCCATGTCTATTTCTACAAAATATAATGTATATTTACATTTCTGACCCTATAAATCTTTACACTTTTGGATCATATTAATTCATGAATAATAAAGATGATTTTTGAATATTTCGATATTTAAATACATTCAAAACTGATCACTGGTGCATTTATTTTCCCCTTAATAGATACAGGTTATTCTCAACGTATGATGAAATATCAGGATCATACTTATAACTCATTTTTGGGTATAATAATTAATTTAATCATTCTGTAGTATAGTATCAAAATATACGAGTTAAATACACCGAAGAGTGATAATATTGAGAAAAATGACCATTCTATTTCAGTCAATACAATTTATTTTTCAAAACCTGATACAGAAAAAACCATAAGCAAAAAGAGTGCATATTCTACCCAACAGCCATATCACATGTCAAAAAAACTCCTATATAAGTATTAAATGACTGTACGCTTTATGATATCCTTATACATTGACAGAATAAATATATCGAAAATCCGAACAAAACGTCTTGTCCAGAACTCTTTTTTATAAAAGGGATATTATGACCAAATTAGCTCTATCAAATCGAGTATTGGAAATCCACTTAGCAGCAGACTCAGTAATTGATCCAGATTATATTTTACCAATGATTGTAAATAAATGTTTTTCATTGCTTATTTTATAAGAATTAGTTTTATCGGCGTAAATAAGGAGCATTCGCAGTGAAATATACCATGATTATCGAACATGATTGCCTTTACAATATTTCATCTGGTGAATCATACAGGGAAAATTAGCAGAGAATATTTGAATAACAGTAACCGTGTTCTTGAAACTAATATCACTTCGATTAAAGTATTATCGATATTGTGTGTCGATTGCCCGTGCAAAAATCAATTTTTGATGTAGATATTCAAGAAGTTATTGATATATATAACGATAGTTACAGGAATCCGGTTTTAAAATAAATATGGGATTGAAACTACAAATACTAATTTTCAGACAATTGTGTTTAATTTGACTAACAATAGAAAAAGACTATTGAAAAGTTAAAAACCAACATGGTCATCACAAAAAAATAATGTTTAGTCTCTACTTATATTATCTCTATTAAGGAATAATTGAAAAATAGGATTTACATTGTATGATATGATAGGTTGTTTTATTTGATATGCGAAGAAGATACGCTTATTGTGTTTAAAAATTGGTTTCTTAAAGTTTTTCTGGGGTTCTGTTCTCCTGATTAAAAAAAAGTCATAATCCCATTTTTCGGACAAAATTTCATTTTCTAAACCATCTTACGATACAAAATCACAATGCAAAAATCAAATCAATGTCCTTATAATACCAAATAAAGTTGATTTATTTTTATGGGGTGTTGTAATTCTATATTCCCACCATGGAACTTTATATATCGACACTACCGGGATTTTCGACCATTAGCCGCACTTTTATTCAAATGAATTGTTGAACATAAAAAATACCTCTGTCGACGAAAATGAAAAATTTAAATGTTCAGCATACATGTACAACACGAAAAATATTTATATTTTTTGTCGAATAAATGCCTTAACGAAAAAAACATTCTTAGAGACTAACGTTATGCCTATCTAAAACTAAATTAATTAGTTTAACTGCTTTTTGTTACTTCTTTTGATTTTCTTATAAATTCCTTGTTACATTTCCCAGTTTCAATCGAAACAATTAGCTTCTTTCGGTGTAAAATCCAGATAATGGTAACTTTTTTTCATGTTTTACATGAATTCTGAACTTTAAACATTTTCATTTTCGTCGATATATTTATTTTTTATGTTCACAAATTTATTAAAAAAATGCCGATTATGGTCGCAAAAGGCGGTAGTGTCGATATAGAAGTTCATGGTTTGGAATATAGAATTGCAAGGAGGAGAATATAGAATTGCAATACCATGTAATTAAAAAGTTTTCACAATTAATATACATAATTAATATGATATCGGAACCTGGGCTGTGTCAACCGTTTGTAAGTCTCGTGTTAATATTTCATAAGTGATGCTTCGCAAATAGCCACACTTGGTAATTTTTAGTCCTTGTTCTTTTTGAAATAAAATCGAAAAAGCGCTCAAACTTCACTCAGCTCAATAAGATGATAGAAAATATATTGAAAATGTCGTGGCCTTTCCCAACAATCTATGATATAGAGATGGCATCGGTTTTATAACCACTAACTTCAGGTGTCGATTTCTGATTATCATTTTTGTATATTCATCAGTAGTAAGTTGTAAAGGAAAAACTTTATATTACGACAAATCACCATATCCCTGATAGAGAAGAGATTGACAACCCAAAACGAATTCGTCATATCTCGAATATCATTGAAAAGTAAAGTAAAAGTAGCGTTTATATCATCCAAATATCGACAATATATATATAACTCGTGACTTCTTGTATTTATTGATGAAGCTGTAGGAATCTCACTTTATTCCCCTCTATCTTACATTCGTTTAAACAGAGTTTTTTACAAGAAAGTACCTTTTATTTATTTGGGTCGTATCTATATTAAACACATGGCTTTGAGATTGGATATTGTTCAAGTGGAATGACGTAAACAGATCACTCCAATATCATATGTCAATTATGGATTGTATTAGGTTTTCATGCAGATATATATTGTTATTTATAAGCAAGAAAAATGTTGAACAAATAGCTGGAAAGAGCTTCATACAAATTTTTCTTTTTACAGTAGACAATCTTCAGTGTGTAGCCCCAAACGATTTTATACTGCATTTTTTAAGACAATTTTAGACAAAAAATAGGTTGAGCAATGAATAATTTCTTGACTTATTTTACAAACTAATTTTATAATAAAAACGAAGTATTCAAATGTTCAATGAGATTTTTCGTAAAAGAATTATTGCGAATATTTATACATTATATTACGATTATATTGGTACTTCTATATTTTAATGGGTTGTAAACCCTTGTAGACTATGTTATTATCGAACCACTGTCATATTCATTGGAAATATATTGTACATGATAATTTCTGTCTTTAACAAAATATTAAACAGCGACAAATATCGATTCGCACATAGTTTCAGGTTCCAACTTTTGATGAAATAATAACTGTTATCATAAATACTCATCTTCAATGAATCAAACATGCGAATTGAGTTGTTGGGTTATTTGAAGGAGTTAATTCATACAGTTGAATACAAAATGGGCATGTTTTTAAATATCGAAAAGTGACATATCTACGTCACTCGGAATTTTATATATTTTTCATTGCACTTAATTATACCTCTTTGCCATTCTCTTGATTATATCTAACGTCTCATGATGATTGAAAACACTGTTATTAGTTACTCGACGACAGACCATATAAAATATTCTCGAATTAATTATGGTTATCCCCATTTTATGATAAATGATGATATCTTATAAACAGCTCTTCTTCCATCATGTTATTGTTGATATAGAAATGAGAAAATGTTTGGAAAATTTGACTGCCTCCAATAATTCTTTTCAAGTACTTGATCATAAGACCAAATCTTCATTGTCTTTTTCATTGTGTATTTATTAATGTAATTTTTATCTAGTAGGCTTTATAACGTCAAAGATGAGTCTAGCTGGAGTCGAACCCGCGACTCATCGATGTAACCAACCATCAGCGCTGTTACGTTACCAAAGGATATCTATATATCCTTACACTACTCCCCTTCTACTAGAACCACGCTCTACCTCATCCTGCAGACCAAGCCAAATGTAACGTAAAAGGTGAGTCCAGCTGGAGTCGAACCGGCCACTCATCGATGGTCACCCAGCGGTCACCAACTCGACCACTAAGCGCATTTACGTTACCCCAGGATATCTATATATCCTTTCAGGCTTCATTGGAAAACCCGTTTTTGAGAATATAAAAAATAATTCTAATTTAATTTTTAGAGGAAAAGGTCTAAATCTCGACAACAAATACCCAATACTGCTATTTAGACATCTATTCTTCGATACAGACATTAAATGATGAAATGTTTTCTATTACTCAGTAACAAAGTTCCGGGAACTGTCGTAATTTAATATGATGCACAATAAAACACTGGAAGTAGACTTATACACTTTGATGTAAATGTTATGAATATTCATGTCTTGAATTTTAAAATTTAAACATTAATTTAATTGGAGATTGACAGAGAATATTAGACATTTTTCCAAGTTGCTGAATTAATTTTCCCTTAACTCTATGATAAGACGTTTGAGTGTATATCAGAATATATTCTAGTGTAATTTTAATAATAAGATAATCAGGTTTGGAATATCTGTTGCATCGCCAAAGACTTGGAAATTGGGGTTTCTGCTTTCTATATATTGAAACTTAATGTTAAAAAATTTGCAATCAGAGATGTTTGACACTATAAATTAATGTATTCAGTCGTACATGCGTTGTAGTATTTTGGAGGATAAATGTGTTTTTTTATTTCTTACACTACGTTAAAAATCGGCTTAAATTACTTTACATACTTATTATTTACTAATATAGTTAAATGCATGAAAAATATTGGGTATCCTATAATCAGTTTTATCGGTTTTGTAGTCTTTTGGATTGCGATCATTCACCAACGCATCCTTATCTGCCTTTCCTCTATCTAACTCTTAAGAATGTTCATTCACTCATCGTGTTTGGGGTATCTCTATATACTAATTACCGGTATTCTTAACTTCTTAACACATAAATAGACGTAATTCTTTGATCCATTATAAACTCTTAAGGATATTTTTCGAGAAGACATTGACCCATATAAAATAGCTTTACTCTGACATAAGAATCGAATGTACGAGATAACTCGATTTTGGTTGAATGTTAGATAACTGTCAGAAACGTGAATCGTGTATTTCTATTTATAATTATTATATCTCAGTGTTTTAAGATCAATTTGGTTTTTCTGTTGTTAAATATGAATAAAATTTAAATCTAAGAATGAAATATCTAATTAATTTCATTTAATTTTCAAAAATTTCGTTTTTGATAGACAGTCTCATGTAGGTTTTTTATGGCGATAGTATACATCGCAAAATCATAGCATTAACGTTGCTAGCCCTGGTGTCATGCTGTTTAATAGCTGGGTTTCATTTTCACCGTACCTCGTTTTACGTCACGTTTCCAATCCGTAAATGTTAATCGACTGGGTAAACTTAATGGTGAATAGAGTCATAATAGAAGTTATCCTGACACCACCCTGTTTAAAATATCCCCCTTGTGTTGAAAATTAATGAAATCTAACATGATCGATGTACACAAAGCGCCTTGTATTGGTTGGAGTATTTGATTAAATGTGTTGAAAAAATTGGTTTATATATCCTGGAACCTTTTGTTATTATACGGTCAGCTGTTACTTTCTTGATACACCACACCGTATCTGTTGATCGCAAATCATCGCAAATGAACAGATATATTCTTTGAATGTATATTTGGTATTTTTATTATCAATGTAGTATATCTGTTATCAACTCTTCTTTATTCATAAAGATTACTCGATTCCCGAGTCGACGATGAAGTGTATGTGCTCGTCCCTGTAATTTTCTTCGAATTTTTAAAATAGGTTTGCTAAATCATTCCCAATATAAATCGTATTATCACAATATATTCTAATTGGACAGACATGGATATTTTCAAAAGTATAGATCACTTGTAAGAGGCAGTTTTGTATTGTCTATTTTGATAATGCCATGTTATAGCTTGTAGCAAGGGTTTTGAGATTTCTGTTTTGAACTTAGCCCAATTATATTCATTGATATGTTATCTGATGAATGTTTAAATCTTATCAGCAGCTTTGAAATCGATATGTTCACCAAGTTTTTTCGTTTCTGATCAGCCCTGTTTTAGAGTATTTGTTTATATTCGTAACGGTCCACGGTTAAGATTTTTCATACCCTGCCATGCTTTTCAACTTAGACAAACTTTGATGGGCATTTATCATATATGCGCGTTGTTCATCGCCTATTTCATAAGATGATTTTAATTCTTCAAAAAAAGTGATCACTAAGGTTGCGCCCAATGTTTGAACAAAATCAACCTTCGATGTCCTAATGGTTATTTCGTTTATTTATTGGCGGTGTATTATTAAGATCTAAGTTTTAATCAAATATAAAATTCCAAAATTATCATTGAAAATAAAATTACTACGAAATAGATCAATAGTTTATAAACATAACGAAGTTCATTATATAAGCCGCTGAGTAAAGATCAAGCCGCACTAAATTGAACTAAAGAAAACTCTAAATTAATTGCCAAACGCCACTCAATAAATACAAGGAACCATATTGAATTCGAGAAAAAGCAAAATTGAACTACAGATAAACCAACTTGACTTAATAACACTATATGTTTATTGGTCAACATCCACATTTGTTTGTGCTCAAAATCACATCTTTTTTCTATATTCACCATCGCGCCTGTTGCGAACCTGGGTGACAAACCTATTCAGCTCCTCTTGAAGATATGAACAATGATAAAAATATATTCTGTTTTCAGTGAAAGTTAATAGAAATATGAATTATCGAATCAAAGTTTCAAAACGATTTTAATTTAAAGAAAATTGTATGTATATATGAAGATTCACCAATTCTGGAGCATTTGCAAAATTAGAAATCGTTTTATAAGTCGCAATTATATTTTGTTATTAATATTTTATTGAGTGGATAATGGATTATTTTTATGAAATCCCCAAGAATAATCTCCTCAATATCTAGAATAAAATTTACGAAACTTGACGAAACTTTCTGATTGTGGTACATTGCTACAAAGAACTGAATGCGGGAATACTCAAGTAAAAGTCTACCGTTGGATAAATTTCAAAAGCACACAGGTCATATATATGATGAAGAATCAAAGTCTCCTGTCAAGAAGATTCAGGTCAGTTTTTTACAAATATACCATTTATTAATGAAATCGTGGTCAATTTTAAAAATATTAAAGGTTAAATTGTATAAATGTTTGTATCTGACCCGTTTTGTGATCTGATCATCCATTTATATTTATTGATCATATCGAGATAGAAGACGCAACCAGTTGTTAACCTATTTAGCTTTGATTGACTAGCAAAATATTCGTGATTTGTCGGTTTGGGTATTAACATTCCGGAAAATTTTGACCATCCTTTGAGCCAATAACTATATTCTTCAATATATGTTTTTTGACATTTATGGGCCAAACCGTGTCTCGTATCTTGAATGGAAACAAAAATCATTAATTAATATTATCGAAATACGAAAAATCACGACGATCGCCGACATTTTGTCTTGAATGAATGTATCTATTGACAAAATATTGATTATTACGATTTTTCTTGAAATCATGTAGGCTTTGCATCGATTTCATGTATTTTATGACAATTAAAAATGATAATCTTATCCCTGGGCAATACGAGCTTCTAATTGAGATCATAATTAATCAAAAACTCATGTCATTTTTCGATGATCGAAGAGCGTGTTAGCGTTCAAAATATCATTCGAGTAAAGTAGTTAAACACAATATGTTCATTTTCGACATTTCGCGTATATACACCACTCGTTACGTTAGAAGACAGAAAATATAATGATGTCAATAAACGACTACACCAATGATTATATTCCATTCATTAATACGGTAACTATATTATTATGTCCTGACGAATGGCTTTTCGTTTTAGTGATATACTAATTATGTCATTAATCCATATTATAAGATAAACCCATGTTTTGATGGGTAGGTTTTCACGAATTTTAACGAAACCAAGTTTCGTTGCTGTACATTTTGAAATGGATAAAAAACAGGGTCATGTACTCACTGTGATAGCACAAAACAAGATATGGAGTTCTAACCTTACATAATTGATATGCAATCATTAACTACATTTAACATGTAGCCTGTTATCATATAATTACCTCATTTCGTGACTGCTGACGTCAGATGGTGATATACAAAAGATAATCCCATACAGATCTCACGTAATGGGCACTTTAACATCACTGGGTAAAAAATAATTATCGTGACAACTCCTTTGATTTCGTTAAAGATTTCCACATTAACCCTTATTTCTTATCATAAATGATTGTGGCCTAAAACAAAGTTGCATGATCTAGTGTCGTTAATAATCGGTGAGTCTTATAAAATATGATTATCTAAAGTTGATACTGGTTAATATGGCATAACAATTTGATCACGTATCAAAATAACTTGTCGAATAAAAGTGAAACCAAAAGAGCGCATGTAGATTAGAGGATTTTCTAATGATATAATTTTTAGTCAATGAAATCGATCAATATCGGGAAAGAAAATTCTAGCATCGCAGCACTTAAGATCTTACAGATACAATTCCCAGATATATCTGACCGAGAAGAAATTATAAATGGTACCAGAAAACGTTATAAGATTACTATTGCGCACTGAGAAAATCATTCTTGACTCACGGCCGTCTGTATATTGGGTTGAAAGCATTCTATTTCGTTTCTCATTTTCATAAGTCAAAAAATAAAGTATATTTTTAACTAATTCTGTATTATGCAAAATGGGATGACGTCATTCTGGTCGAGAAGCAAAATTTGATGAATTTTGTGCCTAACTGCATCAAAATCGTAACTACTCAATCCAGTGTTTTTACTAATTTTTATTAGTTCACATTCACCTCGTTTGTGGCGCGTAGTTTTCCGTTCGAATTGATTCGTTATACAATAAAAAACTACGAAAGAAATCTGGTAACGATCTAATAATCAGTCTCTTTCGCCCGTGCAGATAAACGAGGTTGCCAAGAACATGTGTTTTAATAAATTAAAAGATAAATTCACCTATAACGACATCGCCCCATCCAACAAAATCGTTAATATGGGGTCTCAAATATTTGGAATCTCTTCTTCGGAAAACGATTGTATGTTCTGATATAATATTAGCGTCTTTCATGCAAGATTCATTAAGTGTAGATCTCGTCGATATTTGTGAGAACTCGGTTAAAACGAATCTAGAATCGGTGTTCGGAAGCTGTTCATGCGATAAGCTAAAATGCGAGTTGCAAAATAAGGTAATATATTATATAATAGATTTTTGAAATTGATATTGACGATATTTTTAACGTATTGTACGACGACAAATCGATTATGATGAAAAATGTTCACAAGAATTTAAACTTCAAAGGTGTGTAGCACAATTCTGATAAATTTGATCCATTTTTGTAAAACCAGGAGCATAAATATATAATTTCAAGATAATTTCGAAGCGAACACATTTTTTTAAGTCTGATAATGTTCTTTTTTAATCTGCGCATGTCATAACCTTACTTTAATTTATTATATTCCTTACAAAACTGCCCTTTTACTTCAGCAGCAATGATATTGTATAAATATCAAACAAAATACTCACGAATTATCTGAGAAGATATATAATCCTGGCGCCATTGCGAACCTGACTTTTCACGTTTCGCCTTTTTTCAATCATACTTTGATGATTTGATGCACGCGTATTTCAACATAAATACCAGTTGGTTTAGGGCATGTGTCTTCATTAATTGAAAATTACCTTTGTGATAACTTCGTATTCACGTTACACTCAAAATTTTTCATCTTGAACAAAATCAATGTTGATCATATATATGCGTTTTTAAGAAAGAAACCTTACAAATATGCCCTGACCAAAGAAGGGTTAACTGAAGCTATCAGAGATTTTGTCGTTGTCGTACCACGTATTTACGAGTTGGTTGGAGTTCTAATAATGGTTGTGACAACCGCTGTTATCTTCTTTGTAAGAATGGTCAATTTTTTTCTATTTTAATACCATCAGAATTATATAAAATATATTTGTAATTCAAGTTTTTTGAATGGCTTCAAAACGTTAAAAATTATTGATAATTTATTTTATTTCTTTAACAAGATTGCAAAATCATTTCGACTGATATTCTTGATGATGGGTCAATAATGAAGGTGATTGTCGCCGTGTTTCCATGCGCAATCGAAGGACTCTCTGGAAAAACCAAGATATATCAAGTATGTTTGATATGTCCTAGGCTTTCCCATGCACCAATATTCCGAGCCATCACTATCAAGTTGTCTCGATTGTAAAAACGATGATAAGATAGATCGAGTCAGAAAGCTCACAATTTGGGGACTCGTTCAAGGTCGTGAGTCGTACATGTCTTCACAGATGTAACGATAACCAAACATCTTACAGGTTTTCCGAGTTTTGATTCAGGGTATGGATGGAATCAAGCTACACAAACAATGAAGACGATGTTCAAAAGGAGGGTGTCTACATGAACAATTTACAAACATTCGTCAAATATGACAAAGAAATCGGTTTGTGTTTCAATGATTTCTAGTCGATCAACTATCTGCGCTTTTTGGATCTCCAGTTTTAATCGGTTTGACGTGCAATATAATAGAACGACAGGATTGCCAAGTGGATATCCTACCGTGCCTTCTTATCCAGAGGAAATCATGGTTTAAGGAAAACTGGCATAAGTTGTTGTAGGTGTGAGTATATATTCAGACATCTCATTTTGTTCGTTATGTTGTTTTCAAAATTCTATAAAATCATGGTCCAGCAAAACATGATTAATGATTTGAATTCACAGCTTGACGGGTGTCCCGACTACTAGACAGAATATAGACATTATTATGACATATCTTTTGAGCATATTCGATAGAACCATATTACATAACCTCGTAAACAATTTCAATATAGCTTTGTTCAATTCCATAAATGTGAGCACACATTGACCGCTGCTTCACGGAGAATCGATTCGAATCAATGTGAGTTGAATAAGTTGTGAACTACAAGATCGTGCTTTTCTATGGCATTAATTGTTGATATCTTAAAACCGTTGATTCCCAAAACAGTACGCAGCTAAAATCTGATCTGGCATACAACAAAAAAGGCTATTTGCGATTGTTATAACTTTAATTATATCTTTCAATGATAGGCCCAACGTGCATCATAAATATAAAGAAAGTATAGATAAATTTCTGGACATTTAAACATTTGAATTTTGGAATAAAATGAATTCATAAAAATTAAACATAGTTCATGTGATAATGGAGAAAATTTATTTTCGATCACAAATTCTTTTTTGTTTACCTAAAAACATAATGGTTATTCCTCAGTATATTTATGTAAATCTCGTCCATATTTTGTTCATTTTTTATTTACAGTAATGGAAAACAATCAGGCACAAAAATAGTCAATATACAAACCATCTAGCAGTCATATATAGTGTTTTCACCCCAAATCGCGGTTATCTATTTCAAATTTTGTTTTTAACAAATTGAATATTGCGAATGAAATTTTAATGAACAGATAAAATAGAACGATTAACTATAATATGAAATCTGGCTAAATGATCTACTGTTTCTTTATTAATTGATATTCTAATATAGGTCTTCATGTGGCCTCCAACACCATCACAGTCTTTCTTGCATCGCCGTTCTACTTTGAAAATAAATCATCTATTCGGTTCTGGAAATAGGAATAGGAAAAAAAAATATCTCATAGCCATTTATGTGAAAAGCTTCATGATTATTGACATATTAAGGATTGGGACGTTTTCCTTGATGCAACATATCGAGTATTCCTAGTATTCATATTCTTGATGTGTCGAAAATATTTTATTAATATCCTATAAAACATTCTACGTTAAACGCTCTGTTGTAGATTTCTTTGTACACCACACTTTATCTGTTTATCGCACAATCAACAGATATATTCTTAGACCGGGTGTTTGGTACTATAGAACCATGGTTAGACTATTGGAAGATCAACCGTTTTTACTATTGCATGAAAACACGACAATACTGAGATGGTCAGTATAACACGCTAACAACCTAGTTTAGATGATCAATAAATACCGAAAATGTAACTAAATTTCTTAGTTTTTTCAATTTCAATTTTTGTGAAATTATTAGTCGTCTGAATTTTATTCCACAAATACAAAATTGAGCACAACACCATGTAACAACAAATCAATCGTATATGATGTATTAAACATCCGTAAAAGATGTCCATAAACCTTGTATGTATATAAAAATTCTTTCATCGTAGTGCAGAGATTTCCTTTGAATTTCATGGCAAAAATCAAGAATATATTGACTATTAGACCCTAAAATCAGTAGGAACAAATATAATAAGTATTGAATGCCAAGCTATAATAAGTTTACGACGATACACGACCAAGAAAGATTATAACGAATTGCAAAATTATGAATCATTATCAATCACCGTTCTTGTGAACTGTCAAATAATATTTTTTTAAAGTTTACATATGATACACTATTTTCGAAACTGAACTTCTTTATGAATGCATTAAGTGTTACTAAAAAACGGTTCTAAGATATAGACACGAGGAAGCACGGCATTAACATGTTTGAAAGTATGAAACTGCGTCCATCCGACTGATATTATTTGAAGTGAAATATTTTTACTATTCTGTGTTAACTGTAAGTCAAAATATCAATTTGGGCGTCTAGATAAAGAAAATATTAATCAATAAAATAGAGAATAACGAAACTGGTTTTTCACATGGAGTAGTCGTTTTTTGGTATAAACAAAATTAGGCTTTACAAAATGTGTTCAATACGACTCACCGTAGAAACAGACATTAATTAATTATTAAAAAACGAGAATAGTTATCACAACAAATTTTCGTATAGTGTTGAGTTGTCTCGTTATTTTGATAACTGTTGAAAATGTATTGACAATATATCATGTGATTCGAGGGGTTGTCTTCGCTGATGTGTGAACAGAAAATCCTCATTCTTTGAAATATTATGCCTTTTCAACGTAATTGACTATTTTTTCATATACGGGTTTTGTCGATGAATATATTTCCTCATATGGTTTTAAAGATGATTTTTTTTACTGGGTATTTCATTTCCAATATGTAATCTTCCTGACTTATATTTTGTACTTATCGATTAAAAGTCCCTGTATTCATAATCAATTCAATACATCCTTCAGTATCAATAAATGCAGCAGAATTTCGGTTGTATTTTTAAAAAACTATTCCATTCACTCGTCAGTTTAATATTGTAACGCTACTAGTATCTTCTAGATATAAAGGCTTTGGAGAGTTCATAAAGGTTTGTGTTATTTTTCGTTTTTTACAGTGCCTGATAAAGAATAAAAGGTGAGCTATAGCTTAATTTTTGATTATGAAATCTTATGTTTAATATTTAAATACACTCTACTATTTCAAGTTTTAAAATACATCTTTGAAAAACCGATATGAGTCGAGTTAAACCTGTTTAGATTTAAGAGTAAGACGTAAAAGCAATATGGTGGCTAATCACGTGTTCAATTTAATTGCAAAGAGAAACTGTTTATTAGAGATGCCCAATCTTTATGAATCCGACAAAGGTATGCTCATGTGTACACAATGATATTTCATATTTTGTTAGTCAATAAAAGTTATTCATTCCGAGTAAAGTCCCATTTTAGTTGAAATATTGATATCATGTTTGATATTTGGTCGATTGAAGAAGAGCTCGCCTCATCTTTTTAAGGATTAACCTTATATATATATGTTGAGTAATTACATTAGCTCTTTAAAATATGATTGTTTGTCTATGCGAATAACATATTTTGGATTTCTTGAGTTAATGACAAAAAAAAACAAACACGCATGCTAGCCTGAACATAATAATTAATGTATATTCACTGCTGAACGATTCAATTGGTTTTCATGGATGCTGTTAATCAGATAATCATAGATACTATTATAATAGTTTTAAAAGTGTCATATTCCTTGATTACCATAAATTTAACTATTTATGAAGGCATACACTTGTATCACAGTCCCTCCTACTAAAATAACAATAATTGAATATTATCGTATAAAATATATATTATCATAAATCTTATATGTGAAGAAGATTAATTATGACTGTGGAATTGATTCCGATACCCATATCACGTGAGTTGTAAAACATCTTCAAATATAAAGAGACAACATATTTATTGTGAACGGTGGAATGGAACAAAAACAATGGTTCTTGGATGATCGTACATGATTCATTTGTGATATAAAATCATTTATATTTCGATATATCTACGATGCATCTTTATATCATCTTTAAGTTGTTCACAGTTCGCATGTGGTCAGTTGAGGGCAGTTACTGAACTCTGATATCAAGACCAGGTTAATCATTCAATCTTTCATAATTGACAATTTAGAAAGTGATAATTTATCTTAATAGTGATACGGAGTGAGAACAGCTATTGATTTGTAAACATAAGACCAATCAGTATACAGTCATTTATCGTGAATTTAATCAGCAGATCACATTGCGTCCAATGTTCCCTCTTAGGTTCGCCTGTGCGCGGGCGCGCATGAAAAAAATACGCCTGCGCACGAGTTTTAGGCATCCGCGCACAAAACTTTTTACCTAGATGCAGAAATGCAGACTGTGGTTCAATGCAAAGTAGTTTGGCCATTTGGTGTCGTAGCTTAAACAGAGGTCTTTGAATCAAATCGTTATAACCAACAACTAGTTGAAGCTACTTTAGGTGTATTTTTTTGTGTAAACCTTAACATGCAGACATAATACTCTA
>JWZT01002968.1:78034-96701 GCA_000827895.1 Thelohanellus kitauei | reverse complement strand
TAGAGACAGAAAATTATTAAAAAACCGTATTTGGTCGAATCGTGAAGTTAATCTCATGCGACTACGTCAATATTTTGACAGAAATAAAAAATTTTACTGTGAAAACGAGCATTCTCTTTAGAAGATGGCGATGTTTAAATCAGATTGTACAACAGATATGCTAGGTAATATAAGTGAGTGGCAGCTATTCTGAAACGTGAGATACATCATCTTTGTGAACTGCATTGTGCTGCTAATTTTGAAGACATAGCTGTAGAGGATGCTATGAAACAAATTCGATTGATGATAGAAATTGAAATATTTCTAAGAATAACGAATACAATGTTCAGCAGACAATCCGTTAATAATGAGAAAGTTAAAGATTTGGCCAAAGTAGCATAAAGTGATGTAACTGCATTTTGGCTGGTGCACGAAGTGAAATGGTTGTCTAGTTATTTAGCTATTACTACTTTTGTGAGAAATTACAATACCCAAATTAACTATTTCACTGACGCGTTATGCCATAGAAATTATCAAATCAGTAAGAAAGTAATGTTTAAAAAGATTTCTAAATCTGCAGTTTAGAATGGCAGCAATAAATGATATTTTGGAGAACTTGCATCAATTTTGCACATATGTCAACGAAGTATTCGAACGTTAAAGAAAGCGCTTCAATTTGTTAAAGCTAAAATATGGCATATAAGATCTCCATATCTTTGAGAAACAGTTCATTGCAGTGATGTAGTGAAGGAACTCATTGATTAAAATTATCATGCTGTGGACAAGAAGCAATACGTAAATTTGCTGAACTACTTTGCAATCACCTTGAATGAATATTTCCCGATGATGAATTGATAGATTCGAAAGCTTTTGATCATTGAGCTATTCAAAGAAATCACTTCGAATATGGCCAGCATAAGATAAACAAATGAATAAGGTGGTTCTAAAGAGTTATACCAAACCTCTGAGAAGGGTTAAATGCAAAAAATTAGTGAAAAATACGAAGATTTTAAATTTTTTATTGTGGAAAAAGTTAAAGTTACTTCCATTCAAAATTTTGATGGCACAATTAAATAAGTTATGAGAGATGAAGAAATGAAAGAGCTGCAATGCCTGCTTGACATCTGTGTAACATTCCACTATTAGAGTGTAGACTGTGAACGTGTGTTCAGCCTAATTAACTCAATTAAAACAAAATCAAAAAATCGGCTATAGATAATTCATCTGGAAACATAATTGATTTGGATGCTATTCACAGCCCTTGGATAAAAAGCGAGCAAGGACGTAAAAATTTGGATTTAAATAATTAAAAGAATAAATTAAAACTTATTCATTCATAAATGTTTAATTGAGTTTGTGCTTTTATAATTTTTTTGAGTTTTCTTACATTAATAATCATAAGGAAATTGTTGTAATAGAATATATTTTTTTACTGTTCATAGCTGCCATATATATCATAACGAATATTGGCATGCAGGACGAACATAATTATAATTATTTGTACAAGATTTACTTTTCAGGTTGCCGCGCACAAAAATTTTATATAATAAGTTTCCGCGCATTGGGTTGTTGTTCTGCGCACATGTTAAAACTTAGAGGGAACGTAGATTGCGTCATATTTCATTATCTTAATGTTAAATGTTCCTGTCACCTGAGAACCTACTGTCAAAAAAAGTGAATATGAATGAGGTAATTAAGGAATGAATATGTTGTTTTAATGATGGATAGAATGCGAAATATATGATTTCGTATAAATTGTGTAACGGTCCCTCAAAGAATCTCAAATCATCATCCATTATATTACATCTCTCTACGAGATAAATATTGTGTAGGCATGGGCTTTTCGTTATCCTTGAAATATAGAATGACTCATTGAGAATGGATATTAAAAATATGTAACATTTTATTTAGATCAAAATTACCTAAACCTTAAAACCACAGGGGAGTATACAAGTTTTTACTCCCAAAATCATCTTAATCGATTTCATTGGTATCACGTTTGGCGCTGTGTTCAAGCATCTTTAATGATAATCATTGTTGTCGTTATATTAAATAGAAAAGCAATAATTTCTAATGACGGCAAAAATCATTTTGGCTGTTTAGCTGACTACTATTGAAGTCTAATTTATCGACAAACGATGATATCCACACCTTATTGACCGATGACAGCTACCTCGATAACGTAATTCAGAGAATCCATTTTTAAAAATATTGAAGCCTTTTTCGTCTTTCTGATTTAATTTTCGATTTCAGCCATCGCCTGTAATGGGTTTTTTCATAAGTTAAAATTTTTAACGGTATAAGACATATTCGTTCACCTAAAAACCTAATATTTTCTTGACAAGTCATTTTGATCAAGAATTTTATTTAATTTACGATTAAATTTATTGAAAATACTTTTTATGACTAATATGTTACATCTAAACAGGAAACATTTTAAAAGAATATTTGACAGAGATAAATAATGTGTCGTTGTATTGACATTTGACTGCATCCAATTTAGTTTGTAGAAATCATCATAAACACCATTTGCCGCAAAAAATCGCTGAATTTCTAATGATGACATTCAAAGGTTACGACGATATATTTTAAGACTATTGATTTTTATATAGATTGTATCTTTTTGGGTTGTGAGTATATTAATTAAGATTCAAGAGTTTAATATGTTCTGTCCTTTACTAAGATTTTATTTTTATAAAGTAAAGAATCATTCCTTAAATTTACTTGGTATAATAAATTTAAATGTCGGAACATTTGAACGACATTTTCAGACACTCAAACATTTGAAGCGCAAAATGGTGTATGTGCAATTGATTTTCACAATTTCTATCTGTGTATGAATTTTTTCAACATATTGAGTTTAAATATCAGGTTTAATAACTTTTTCAACTATAAAACGCATGCGTAAATTTTCGTACGCTCGGTTATGTTGAAGATTATAGAATTGTGGTATGACAGAGAAATAAAATAATTTTAATTAAATCGTCATTACAATTATGCAGAGAAACTCTTTCCCTTCAACACAATTATCGTTGATTTGAAGTTCACTTTCTATTTATTTGATTGCAAGGTGATAAAAATAATTTGTAATTCTCTTCACCCTGGTTATAAAAAAATCCTCTATTGTGTAAAATTTCTCTGTAAAGTTTTATAATATCTATGTAAATAGCACATGCAAAATAGGTCTCTATAAATGCACATAAAGCGTAATCATTTTTAAAGAACCCCTCATTTAATATTTTTTTGTGTATCTTCTGAGTTTTAGACCTCGGATAAAGGACATTCATGAAGTTGAACATTCCCACTCTGTCCACAATTACATAAATTTATATATATATATATTCTTAGATGAATGAGGATCATATACCTATCCAAATATAATAAAATACAATCCAAAATCTATTTCAATATAAACTTGCTTCAAAATAGTCTGAATTTATTAATAAGTGAATTTGTATGGAAACTTGACTCAGTTACATATTTCACGAAAAATGCGCGGTGTATGATCTTACAAACACTTCTGATATTTTATAAACGAGTTTATGGGGTCTTTTGTGTTTGTGTATATTTGACCTGATGAATTTTCTTAATCGAAATCTTGCAGAAGAGACATTTTTAACCTACATATTATTTTAAACGCACTTAGGCGAATAATTTTCGACAAAAATATTTCTCTATCTATACTAGAACATGTGATTAGGATATTAATCGTGTTTTTCATGATTGAACTCTGTATTAATTCTTCTTTTTTCGTTTTGTTGATTTTTTGGTAAAAATGTTAAACTTGGATATGTGGCGAAATTTGAATTTTGATTTTTAACAGGTTGGGCAAGTGGGAGCTATTTCATGAACGATATCCGTAATATGAAAAAGAAAGGCTTTTTAGTTCAATCACTATCAATAAAAAAATCACTTCATGTCATTGTTGTCAACGATTTTGCACTAATCAGTTTAACAAGAGATGCCTAGCTCAAAAATCTATGATAGCAAAATAGATTAATTATTAGGTGTAAATCATTCAAACATACACGTTTTATACGTTTTTTCTATATGACCTTATTGGGATGATATCATTTTAGCATAAAAATTTGTACACATATTTTGTCTAAAAATTAACTGTGGCTTTTTGTTTCTTAAATCAATGATTTTCGATATTCCGGGACGAATGTAAACGATTCGTCAAACAAATTATTAAAATCGGATCTGTATAATCAAGAATTTCTGAAAACAATCAAGTTCTTTTGATAGGGTGTAGGACTCTATATTGTCGACCAAAATAAATAAAATATAAAAATCAACGTCATTTTGGTTAGGTAAAATCTGTTGACTTGTTTTCAGAATCGCAGAAAGTAAATTTGAAGCAATTATCCGAATAAACCACATTGAAATATATATAAAACTAGCCAAAGTGATGATGATATAATTTTTGAATTCGTATTTAACACTGCACCACTATATCTAGTCCCTATCGGAATAATTGATATCTAACCATGAATAATCTCTCTAAGAATAAAACAAACCTAAAAAAACAAGAGTTCAAATACGTCCAGATCAAATAAGATGTTTCTTAATTAAAATGGAATAATTATCAATGTATCACGATAATAATATTTCAAAATATAATATATGATATAAAAATAGCTATTATTGTTTTTAAGACTGGGTAAAAAGTAATGGATATAGACCATTTTGGGAACTGATAATGATTTATAACTATTTGAAACAATAATATTGAATAAAGCAATTATTCAGGTATTAATTAATAATAAAATACCAATACTTTTATTATTTACCGTAAATTAAGAGTAAAAGCACCTATAATAACGTAGATAAGTGTTGAGAGTAACGAACATCCCATTGCGCAAATGAAATATTAGACATTTTAACTTTTTAGGAAAACGGGGTGTGACCAATCTTCACGAAATTTGTCATGTTTTATATCAACGAAATCAAACCATTTGTTTGATTTTGCATTGTACTTATTATCCAATATATTGATTCTTGGGCAAATATTTTAATGTTCTCTCTAACCTGTTTTGTTAATCGTCATTTTATCAGTCATTCAAACGTTGAAATTATACTTATCTATAAGTATATCATTAATTGATTTCTTATCGCCGCATATTTCTAGGCTCTCAGATTATTTGATCAACACAAGGTCTAGTCATTACATTGATTTATATTCAATATTATCGATAGATTATATGGTTATTCCTATTTATAATGCTTTATGTGTCGGATCGTAAATCATTTGGTCATTTAATGTTTGTAAATTTGGGATGAAATCGTATTTCGATGGCTTTGATTTTTCGAAAACACCATAATAAAAAAACCATCACACATATAGTTGTGTTTTGTTGAATATTGTGAACTCATATCAAGATGGATGATCGACTCAAACATTGAAAGATGGATCGCTCCATTTTTTCCTTGAAATGTGCATTTAATAATGTGGATATAAAAAAATCAGCATTAATTACAAGTAGATGTCAGATTATTCCGAATATATACGAGTAGGTTCAGTGCTTTGTATTGCTATGTTTTTTGTATCGCTAAAAGATAGAAGAAAATTCAAAACATAACTTTCCCAATTTTTTCGCGTAGATCCAGTTGATCTTTAAAATGAATTTGAGAATGCTTTAAGTCTTGGAACTAGATCAAATTGGAGAATTGAGGAGTATATCGACCAATCAGAGTGTTATTTTCCGAATAATATCGTTTATGTATTTAAAAAAGCTATAACGGTTTCAAAAATTGTAACTCATTGTAATTAAAAAACATTTATTGCAGAATTTCTTCATTCACATTGATTTGAACCATTTGTTGGTTTCTACGTACGAGGATGATTCCGAGAAATAGGTAGAAGAGGAACATTGGCCATGAGTAAATGAGAAAAAAGGACATGTGAATAGTCCCAACCTCTCCACTAGCTGGTGTAAAGATATCCGGTTCGAATATGAAGACCTCTTTGTCTAAATTACGATCAGTTTTACCGCGTGCTTTTTTATACAACCACGTGTATAAGAACGAGTGTATCATCAAAGAAAATGCTATATTTAATAAAACTTCTTACACGTGACAAAGATAACCGTGGCTGATATGTATTTATATTCTTCTTTCCAAATCCAAATTATCGAAGCTGGTATGCTTGCAATGGCTAGTATAAAAGAGATGACAAGCACGATTCGGAAGACTTTGAACAGACCTTACGTTAGTAATATATAAAATATTCTTATAATAAATTAAATATAGAATTCTCTGTATATATCCTAGACCAATGTGCACGTGTGCGAATCTTAGTTTCAGCTTCACAAAATGTTGGTCAAGAAATACATAATTGAGCCGTTTACATACCTCATAAATACCAGTAAAAAAGTCATAATTTGAACTATTTCAATATTTTAGTGACAAATTCAGACACTTGAAGTGTTGGATTTCATGTAGAGGAACACCATTTGGCCTTGAAAGAATAGGATAGTATCTAATACAGACATTTGTGCATAAAATATTCTTTGTCATGCCGTAAATTTTTATTCAGATATAACAACCGGATGCTAAATCATACGGTAAAATGAAATTGTCACAAACTGATATACAAATCTGAAACAAATGCTGTAAATCTGGCCATTTATCTTGAAATGTCTTAATTCTGTAAAAGAGGTATGAGAACCGTGCACAGAGTTAATCGTTGCGATATATCAAGGTATATCGCAAATTCAGCAATACAAATTGTCCTTTATGTGATCATATTAGAACTAAAAAGAAGTTATTCTGAATCTAAAATGTACGATGCTAATTGTTCAATATTCTTGCTTTTTGATCACATTGAAATATTTTATTATCCCTGAAATAACAAGACAATATTAAAACTACATGTTATTATTGATTCCTAAAAATGGGACTTATTTCATTTACAAAATTTATTTTTTCGCCATTGCGCTTCTAATTCTTTCAATCAAACGCACATGATATTTATGAAATCATGCCGATAAAAAAGAAAATCGTTTATACAAAAGACAATTATTGTTGTTCAGATCTGAGTGTCTGTTTACTAAATATTTAATAAACACTCGCTATATCCATTAAAGAAATTAATTTTTATCTTTATTGGAAGTTCCGGACCCACATATACGATTTGATTTTAAACTGATGGGTAGAAAAAAATCGATATAACATGGATTAAATCGTTTTTCAATCACAACCATTCACATATCAGTAAATTTGAGATTCGAAGATTTGCAAAGAGCTCACACTGATTGTATCTATATTTAATGACATGTAATTTGTGCTCATGTTAAATGTGTAGAGGGCGGGGGATGTCTAATCAGGAAGGAAGATACAGGAATATAATTTTACATATATCTATATCTGGTATACATGATTTTGTCATTTTCAAAAAAATGTGTACCTTTTAACAGAGTATAAAAGGTATGGTATGATATCTGCCTGATCAGATATTACACATTGGAAGTGTGCTTGTATCAAAGACGAAAATTACCACTTATTGAACACTTTCTGATTGTTATCTTAATATGTGACTGTGATAATTTTTGTTTATGTAGCATGATAACTGACATATATCACTTTTGTCCGCAGATGTCCATTTTTATCAACAATTCAGATAGTTATACGTATGATGTGCTGATTTTCAAACACAAAATTATTATATTGCTATGCTATATTAATCGAAACTGTTGATATAAATTTCCGAATTCGGTGAAAATCGATACCAATGATTCTTATCGTATCTTTAATATTTTCTATGATTTTTAGTCATTCAAAATCATAGATATTGTCATAGAAATCGAATGACTCTCTCCGTTATCACCCAACGCTAGTTTTAAAATAGCGCTAATCAAAACCTTTGGAGTTTCTGTATAGAAAATCAAAAACTATTGTGTGATTTTTTTTGGACAATTTGGTCACCAAAAAAAGACTATTTACACTTTGTACAAATATTCCAAACGTATGAGTACTTCAGAATCCAAGTGTGTTTGGATGATAAACTAAAATGTTACCCATCAGTGTGATATGGCTGATATAATTTTGTAGTAACTGGATATTTATTTTATGATACTTTTAACCGTACGATCGTACACGATCTTTTGATTTGAAATGGAATCTAGTAAAATAAAATAATGCATCAAATTTTAACAAGTTCGTAAGAAGATAACGAAATCTCCAGGGAACTCAAAAAGTAATCATAGAGGCACAAATCTAGAACCGATCAATATTGACTCATTAGGGTTCCCACCATTTAAAAGATATTTGAAAGTGGGCGAGGGGGTAGAATCTATGACTCGTTTTGTGGCTAATTCAAGAGAGTTCTTATCAGCATGTAATATTTTCTTACGAAGCATGCGTTGATGTTACTGAGAATAAAAAGTCGATAAAATAATCAAAAACAAAAATTTACTTGTTGTGTTTTCGTAAGTAGCTTCATTGTTGAATTTAGTGATATATTTGAAAGCCCCATAATATGCACATCCTGGATAATTTCCATTGCATTCAATGAATAAGAGAGGTTTAATCAATGCCATCATCAAAAACCCACATGTTGTTATCGACAGGATTTCCAAAATAACGAAGAATATCCATACTAGCCTCTTATTCATTACCGATGAAACATACAAAGATTGTCGTTCGTTGACAATCGGCCAGAATTGTTACACCCAGATCTGCGCAAAGATGATAAGAAATAGGTAAATAAAACCGTCAAATTTATATATGAAATCCCATATGTAACCGAGTTCGGTCTTCAGTACTCCCCAGTAATTATATTGCATAATTACCGTCGTAAGATAATAATTGGCCATTAATCTACGGTATCTGTTTTAATTCTTTTTTCGAAAACTGTCAATAAAAATGTTTAGAAACAGCTATTTGGACATAGATACGTAAGTATTGTTTAAGGACAGGTTAAACAGGGGACAACGTACCGTTGATAAAAAAACGACAATAACTTCATTAATTGCATGCGCCAAAGAACGATCATTATGTTGTTAGTTCGCTGTTGATTATCTAACAATGACGAAAATCTATGTATCGATGATTTTTATTAGATTACTGATGAATCTTTTGGAAAAGCATTGACTGTGGACCCATCTTTCAAGACGACGGATTTTGAGAGTCACTTTTTTTGATAGACATAGGCGTGTGCCGATTTTTTACGATCAATCTTCGTAAAACAGAGATCATTGATTAAGAAACCAATAATTTATCGCATATAAACCTTCAAAATATATAATGGTCTTTAGACATGGAGAATAAATCTAGGCACCCACTTTCCCATTTTATTGATTTTAGATCTAAATTAATTCCAATTATACAGATCGTTCGTGTTCGTATGACGATCGTGATATTTCTATAAAAATTTTATGGCCAGCTAGTTTATAGGGTGTTATCCACATAATGACATGAAGTCAAATTGGGTGTTCTAAATATTATCTAGTAAGCTGGGGAATGTTTTTATTAATTTTGATTTGATTTATCTATATCCGATTCAAATTCATAGGATTGCTAATATATCGCTTCTATATGACCTAATGGGAGGCTGTAAGATATTTTCATTGATAATCTATTTGATAATCGCAAATGTGCTCTATATACGAGTAATTCTAATGAAGTCATCGTTTTCTATCGTTGTGATTGAAAGTGATTTTTCTGTGACCGTTACTACTGATTATTACAACAAAAATCAGGTCTAATGAGTATCAGTTATGATTATCTCTAGATAAATCAAATTATTAATACATTCATCTTTGATATTGAATACAATACTTGGGAGGAGTCCACTTGATGTAACTTTTGTACGCATGCGTCAGGCGGCTCAAAATGGCCAATCTTAATATTTGTTTTAAAACACAATATAAACGTTGTGTTTGAATAAAAATATTATAATTAGGCTGGAAACGATGCTACATAGACTATGGCTTTATATTTTATACCCAATTGAACTTTGTTGAAGTTAATTTTATCTGTATTTTTATTTGTAACCTTAATTCCGTGTTCTATTTATAATGTATACGATAGCTGTCCCTCAGATTTTAAATAGTATTTTTAAAATTAAAACTTGTAGATTAAATAACTGTAGAAGGAATTTTACTAAAATACAATTATTAATTTAGTGCAGTATATTCTGCCATTTGAGACATTATGTTCTCAAATGTTTCTTCTGGCGTTTTGCCGTACCGCTCCCTCCACATTTTTTCATCTAAAAATTATTAAAACATGTTTTACCTATTTTTTGTTGCAGTAAGTTACTACTAGTCTGCCCTCCTCTTTTAAATGATTTTTTAACTGAGGCCCAGTATGCCTCTACATTATTTGTATGGGCCCCAGTTATTGGATCCTATTTTAATATAGAATCCATACTCTAAAAAATAAAGTGTGGTTCACTGTCCGATGTATATACGGCGGGACTACGGGTAATGTTGCTAAACCTAAATCAATATGAAAGGCTAACCTTTGTAGGAGGCGAAACCATCAGTATGGATTGTGGATCCTGGCGAAACATGCCTAAAACAGTTAATTATTTACATTACCTCATAATTATTTCTGTAAGTGTGGCTGCCTTGCGATTTGGAATGCAGACTACGATGCCAATCTAAGTTTCAGGCTCCAAAATTACTTTAGATGCAGCGTCGTACATTCCAAGCACCCAACGCTGAGGTCTGAGTAAATCGTGGCCTAAATATTTCAGTTAAAAACCTACCTCTGTTGTGCATCGCACGAGAAATTACAGATTCATCGATCTGTACAATATGCCCTGGACCACCCAAAATTAAATTTTGAGTGGAAAGTTTCCACGAACAAATCTAATATATATTACAACTATACCTCTCTTAAAAACTTGGTTTTTTTTGCCGATGTCGTTTTCGAAAGTGACAGAAACGGCCCTATACCGATTTGATGGTATGCCCACATACGAACCACCCATAAAAACCTGGTGAGTGGAAGTTTAGAATCCTCTAAAATTGTGCCTAATAATCAATCAATTATTTTACCAGATCTTATGGACTTTTTGCGATGACATGTGATACAGACGAAAGTAATCTAAAAATTATGCGAATTCTATTTAGCAACCTAAAAATACATACCTTGTCAGAGATATCTGGTCTTTGGTGTTCTGCCATTTTTGAGGAACATCCTTCGCAGAACTTTTCTTCTGGCAAAATCCCATAGTGCCGAAGAAAACCAATTGCGGATAGTGGATCAGAAGCGATTTGCGAAAATTGTTCAAAATCCATTATTACGCCGAAGATTTTGCGCACGCGTACAAAAGTTACGTCAAGTCGACTCTTCCCCAATACTTGTGGATCAATTCGGTTATTTGTTACCGAGATTCGCATTTAATACAGGATATCTGAATATATTTATGTTAACTAAGGATATTGATGAATTTCATCAACAGTATTTTAGCATATCTGGACTATATTTGCGACCATTTTTTAGTGAAAGGAAATGTTAGATGTCATGCGCAACTAAAAAAAGATTATATATCATTTTAAAGTTGCCATATATCGTAAATAATAACCATTAATATTTGAGGCGCACAATGTGTTCGCATATCCATTATTAAATGCAAAACGCGATAATATATGACGCATAATCATATTTTTTATGACCAAATGTCAGTTTGATATCATTTTAAACCAGAGAATTATATCATAAACCTAATGTTGAATGAATTTCATCACGCACAGCAAATAATGGAAGCTGAATCAATTATTTATAGTGATATATCAATGCTTATGTGGTTTGTGATAAAAATTTATAAATTTGCTAGCCAAAAGCAAGGTAACGAGCCATCTTATATAAATTCCATCTATATCAAACCTTAAAATTCGTAGTAACAGACTTTAGTAAGCATGACATCAATATTGACCATCTTCTGCCATATTGTTGATTCAAAATCACATTTTATATGTACCTTTATTCTGTTTTTAATGTCTTTACAAAAACCTGAGAACAGTATAAATCTATTTATTTACCAAAATACGCCAAAATTAAATAGGCAATACCGCGATACCAGATTCAAATGATCAATAAATTGTCTTCTTAACTCTGAAAAGTGATTTTATTTCAGAATTTAACAAATATCCATGTTGAATAAAAGGAAGAACGATGGTTTAAATTTTGACTATTTGCATGAAAGATGAATGAATAATATTCTTGAAGAAATGTCAAGTGGGAATCAATTTCATTTATGTAACTTCGAGATATCTTCATCAATCCTAATGACTTATTCGAGTAAAATGATCTAATTTTATATGAACATAACTAGTATCGTCGATCACGTGTAATTTTACACACGATGTACATCCTGGTTTGTTCTATCTTGATCTATTTATCATTAAAAAAATCCATGCTGATTAAAAATATATAAAACTTTATTGGTGGACATCCGCAACTGATGAAGCATAGCTCAATGTCAATAACAATAAACGACGAGGATATCAGTGCATCGTATAATGCTAAAAAAGACAACATAAAATCTAAAATTTATCACAAATATCTTCCCTACATTTTGTTTGACAATAATCTTTCCTGAAATATTAGTGAGAGATATTATTCTATATTCGATTAATTTTTATATCAAAATACTCATTCGATCACATTTATTATTTTATATACCTCTGACAATGAAAAATGTCAAGTTTAAATTTATGCCACAAAATACCCATATCTAAGCATTCCCTGACCTCTACGGTTATATGCTTAAAGGCTTTATGTTTGAAGCCTTACCCAATGAGCTGATGAAATATATATAAGTAGAATTAATGAAATTATATTTCTCGGTTATTATAAAGAACAGAAATATTTGCCATATTTCTGAGAGTAATTTTATTTAGCCTTAGACCACCAAGAAAACATTTCGGGAAAAATGCCCAAAATGATAGCGTTTGATCAAATATAGATTCAGTGTCGTCAGTAAAGATCCGCATTTGATAAATTTCTGAACATCTTAGGCCCAATCTTTACATAAATCCAATATAGTACCATTATGATACAATTTATATTTGACTCCGAATGAGCCATTATAGATCCATATATGGTCAAAGATTTATTAGAATATTAAAACCGTGTATTTGATTCTTTATATAACTAATGATGAAAAATTTTATCTATTTAACATTTATATTTCGTATATTCAAATATCTTTTTTGATACCTCAATTTGGAGCATTATAAATCTCTAAAATTCTTTTCTTCAAACCCAGTCACATCTATCTTTAATATTTATTCAAAAATATATATCTAGATTGTTTCTAAAACCATTTAATGTGGTATGGATCGACAAATTATTGAATAAGAATGAAGGATACTCAAGTGACCAAATATTCAAGTAAAGATGAACAGTTTAAACTTAAAACTTGCTCCTCAATACTATAATTGGTAGGCAAAACATTGATCTTAATTGTCAATTTTGAGATAGAATTGATCAAATATCTAGAGAGAAACTCATTGTCTAAATCAGCATTTGTCATCTTTAGCCAAATGAATGTAATTTAAATATGGAATTCTCTGAGATATTATAACTGATTTTTTCGAGCTAATATATCATGATTTTTGAAAATTATCATTCTGGGAATAGTCATATGCAACTTCTTAGGCACTATCTGATCAAATATAATACTCACATGAATTAAAGCTTACAAATACTTTCTCTGCTAAAACAGGTTTATCAGATTGTAGAAGTAACATTCATCATTCGAATTCTTAGATCATATATTTGATTGATGTTTCCTGAATAATGAATCAACAGTTACGATTTTTATTAGTCATAATTCATCAAAATACAATTACCAGAGTTTAATGAGATTCTAGAAAATATAATTTGAATACGAAGCCGTATAGTATATGGTTAATGACTATCACATTTTTGAAATAGAAATTTAGAATTTGATTCATTTTAAATTGATCTAGATAGTTTTGTCAAATTGGACGATAGGAATTAAAATCACATCCATTTGTTCAGTTATATTGTTATATAAATGTTTATAAATGGGAGAGATGCCCAACTTTTATTATAAGTTTGCAAATGACACTTTCATAATTAATCGAAGACCATACCATATTTGTGCTGTCATATTCGGGATCTGCTTTAAATTAAATGATTGCAAAACAAAAGTATGACCTTGAATAATCAGCAATTCAGTGAATATGGATTATTAAATTGATACATTTTATTCTTTAAACTCAATGCTTTAACTTTTGAAACATCTGTAACATTCAATATGTTTTGAGTTATAGATAGAAAGTATAAAACCTCTCTAAATATAAAAGGTAGAATAGAGATGGTTTTCCATTTTAAATAAAAGACTATCATCAAGTGAAACGCTATTTGAAATGGTTAAAATGTCAATAATTGTACGAAACAACCTGACAAGGTTTAATATACAAAATAGTGTTAAACAAGAATTCCATGATTTAAGACTAAAAAACATGCAAACCATTCCAAAAAAACCCTCGGATTCCGAGTTCAAATTATTGAAGTGTTCATTCATATAAAGAAATTATCTATTTCAGAGTTTTGATCTGCAGATTCCATTCAAACTGTGCATTTTTGTATCGATCTGCGTTTAAAGCTTACTAATCAAAACGCCTCAGTTTTTCAGTTCAGTAAATATTTATGATAGTGTTTCGATATTATATATTCAATTAAAAGTTTAATCATTTTCGTCGCTGGGAATAATATATTAAGGAATTATAATTACATCGATTCAGTCAATTACAGACAAAATAACTGGATTGTAACAACAAATAATCGTCCGCATAAAATAAAACACGTTAATAATTTTCTGAATGCATAAAATATTTAATAAAGGAGTGCTTTATATTTTCATAAGTCCTGAATTATTAATTAAGGTAATAAAGTCGATACTAAGAGATCCTTCAAAGCTTTTAATACAGTATCAAGAATATTTACCATGTATTATGATAAACATTGGCATTTAGAGCCATTTAGAAGAATCAAATCATAAAATTTACCTTGAAATTTACTGGAAAATAATCACATTATTTTATTGATGTATGTGTTATTAAATAAAATCGGTCATTCTGACAATTTAAAACATAATTTTAATTTGTAATTCTAGAAATAAATGGTTGAAAAATGAACGGTAATGAGTACGAGTAATTAAAAAAACATATTAAGTTAAAATGAATTCAAACGAATATATGACGCTTTGATACCATAACATTAGAAGGCAGAGGTATGTAAGTGACTAATAATCATGTTAAAGTCAATACCTAACTAAATCTGTGCGTACAGAAGTGTGAATATCTAAGCTACGATCGTTAAAGAGATTCTCGCGTGTAGCGAAGATCGCAACCTCGACAGATTCAAAGTCAATCCGATAATGTAACATTTCAGTTTAAACATCTTCGAAAATCGAACAAAAAAATCGTTAGGCCACTAAATATTTTCGTTATTTGTCAAATATTAGCATCTAGAAATTTAATATTTTTGAAATCTTCTGACTAAATAATCTGATTCATACGATTTTTTTTTATTATATTGTCATGTCCATAAAATTTCGGAAATAAATCGATATAAGTATACTGTCATTGAATTTTACATTCTTAATATTGAAGATAAATCCGCTGTATCGTGATAATGTTTGGAGGCTGGTTGATTTCATTTAAAAACAGATTCTATGATATTAGTTCCTTAAAAGTTGTAAGTCACCTGAGTCCAGATATCTGATGATTTGGAACCAAAAAATTTGATCATTCACAGAACTATACCATATTTTTTTCTATTAATCATTTCATAGATTGCGATATGATAGATTTCAATTTGCATTATGTACGAGTTCATCAGTCGGATATTTTTATGATTCTATGGGAGTTATTTTTTATCTTCTTTTACAATAAACAACATAAAATACATATATCAGCTTTAAATACGACAGTTTCTGACTGTTTTTATTCAAAATAATTTCATTATACGTTAAGTTGTTGATATAAAGATAAGTAACTGTGTAAAAACGATTAATTATGGACCAAAATGAATATTGTATTTTTCGATATACATAATGATACTTGCAATAAACTTAATAATTGTCGTTAAACTCAAAAATTACTCGAATGTGCAGAATTAACCTATTTGAACAAACTTTGATTTTTTGAGTAAATTTCAAAAATCATAATATTCACTATTAATCCAAAACCATAAATTGAATGGATCATAACAAACATATCATTTTTGATTGAATCTAATGCAAACATGATTCAGAATTAACAATAACAAAACGAGAATTATAAACATGACTAAAATTTAGAGGATAGGAAATTCGAAATACATCATAAAAGTCCATCGAAGATATTATTGACCAAAAATTCGTGTACGGGAAGAAACTATAAAGTTTTTATAGGTTTGTAAAAGCCTTGTCGCTTGTAAAGAATCGGCCCAATATGAACTATATTCTAAGATATGCGTAAAAATCAAAAAAATTATTAAGATATCATGAAATGATATGCCTTCAAAATTGAATATAATATGGTCCTCCGGCATTTATAAAATTGTTTTTAACGTATCTATGCATCATTTTTAAAGAAAAATTCAAAATTTTATTTACTATTTTGCAAATAATTTTGTCTAATGTTGTGTTGAACAGCTGGTCTTAGGAAAATGAAAATGATAATTCATCTAATAACTAATAAAAGGTTTTTTTATCGAGCACATAAAATAAATTTTCGATTTCGGCCATTTCCTAAAGTCATTGGTATGAGATGATGGCAAATTAATATCTTTTGTTTTAAAATCGCGGGCGGAATTAAATATAGCTATCAAACAATATGCAGTTAGCGAATGCTTAGTTTATTGATAAAGTATTTCATTAAAATTCAACAAAATTGTCATCGTTTTTGAATGAAATGATATATGATTATGGAAAAGGTTTACCCGGCGATTTAACAAATAGATTCTTCCATCCAAACTAAATTTTTTACATTTTGTTGAGTCACATTTTAGGCATTACAGCATGTTTAGTCATTGAATAAATTTAAAAAATACAGTTCAGTATTATTGGTCAGAAGTGTTGATTGACAATAAATCTGTTATTTTTCTCAATAAATATCTTTTTAGCCTTATAAATTGGGCCGATTAAACCTAATTACATGATGGCTGGTTTAAATAGGATGTCTTATAAATCCTAGTGGGTGTTTTAATAGTTGAAATTCTCGAGATGTCACTTAAGTCATTATCCGATCATTCTCGTAACATTTGTGTTTATATCACTCATGAATTTGACGGAAAAAATATTAAATGGGTGATGGCCTGATTACGAAAAGACGCTCTCCAGAGATTGTCCATCAATGCTTTAAGTCGATTGAATTGTTTATTAATATGATATCAAGGGTTATTTATTTGATTGCTTTAATTATTAAAAAGATCGCAAATTCATATATATTGAATAATTTGTAATAAACCCCACATACAAGCATTGAATTTTTATAGAAGAGTTTCTTTTTAGAACTGAAATACCAGGCTTGAATGCATGATTATAAGAAGAAGAACGTATTTTTAATTAAAATGTACATTGACTGAAATTGATAAGATCGATAAATACAATAAACTGATGTTTTCGTCAAGATACATAATTCATATTGATGGATATTTTTTCCATCCATTAAACGTCTTGAATGGCGAAAGTAATCAAGCTCAACCTAAAATGTGTGCTAAAAACATCCACAGTGGTTTCAAAAAATAGCGAATTTTGTATATATAATATTATCTAGACAACATTTCTAATTTTACTACATATTTGCTAAGTGAGAGTGATTGTTTTAGAAAAATAATTTAGTCGCAATTTATTTCATTCAATTACACACGTTCAAGTTCCGAATTTCTTATGAATCCATCCCGAATTTCTAATTTTGATTTTTAAATAAATTTTAAAGATTTATTTCGAGATTCTCATAAAATCAGCCCTAGCTAATTTATTTAAATATCAATGTTGTTATACATCGTTTTCCCTTCCCAATTTTAATTCGTTAAATAAAAAATTATTTAAAAATGTCTCAAAAGTTTCACGTCACATTGCTCTTGAGGTTTCAAGTACCTTGACGAATACAAGAGGAAAGGTCCTTTTTTTAGGATTTGTCGAAAGCTGCTCATTAGGCCAACTGGTGTTGTTTTAAAATATTCATGCCAGGATTTAGTATACGCTTCAAAATCAGGTAGAGCACCCGTTTTGGATAATTAAAAACTGATAATGTTCTTTAACCACAGGAAAGATCCATGGGGTTCTGCAATGAGAAGATTGTATCCCACACTTATTTTCTACTGGTACATCACAATTTAAAAAGTTTTTCCTCTCGAAATAAATTTGAGAATATTTAAAAATATCAAATTAATTTCATTTAAAAGTTAGAAATTCAGGATGAATCTATGGAAAATTAGGAATGAAATAATTTGAATCATTGTCAAGAATTTGAATTGGAATGAACACATGGGAAATTATGAACGGGAAACGGGATAAACATTTTCAATCAACATTGTAGGGCATCTATATTGAAAGGTGTGATTATCAGACATTTGATGGTCTTATCTCCAAAGACCAATCCACATTTGTTTACGAAATTTTAATATCCAACTATTTCAACAGATAAAAATGAGGTACAACAATTCTTTTGGGACATATTTCATATTTAGATCGTGTGTGTAATTTTAAATATCA
>JWZT01002968.1:41893-71997 GCA_000827895.1 Thelohanellus kitauei | reverse complement strand
AGAATCGCGACAATGATTACGTAGAGATATTTCATCGAAAATAAAACAATAAGATGCATTCATATATATCATGCAATCATGATTTATGATTTGCTACCATCATTAACTGAAAGATTGCGACAATATTTTATATATTTGTGGTGAAAATTAAGAAATTGTTTTTGTATAATTTACGCATGATCAGTGAAACAATCAGTAACAATATGACTAACCAAATATGAAATCTAGAATACGACTAGGTTACACTTTCTGACTTTTTCTCAATATAAAATCAAGCTAAATTTTATCACGAGATTTCATTATGTTTGGTATAACATGCGAGACTTTTATTCAGAAATTTTTGAAGCAATACATTTTTCTAAATGCCTTTAATCAAAATTAATGATTTTTATGATTGAAGGATGCATCTTAGCCTAAGATGATATCGTTTAAAGTCAAATACTTTGAGAATGTAAATAAAATGCGCATAATATTGAATCGCGGTCGTTAAACAAGTGTTTTTTTAAATCGCTCTAAATTGGAGTCTGAAATATGAGAAAAATTTTTATCGTATCAAATCGTTAAAAACATTCATTCATTGGTGTCCTGTATAACAAAAATATCGAGTTATTCGATAAATTTAAAATTCGTTACAATCAATTTAGTAAAAGGTGCCACAAACTAAAAAATAATGGCACGACCGGGATAATTCAGTTTTATGTGTCATCTTTTTTAAATATACAGGCCATTCCGATTTTTTAGTTGTAAAAAAGTTAAAAGCACATATATAGTTTATTATCTAACATTAATAACGTTTTGAAGACGATTGAACAATATGTCTGGACATCAATCTGACAATAGAGTTAAGGACGGTAATTTTGAATTACTCCGAATCGAGAATAAATACAAGCCATGCATGATACATAGAATCTTTTTCCAAAAGGTTTATTCAAAATATATGGTTGGGGATTTAGCGAATTTCTAACAAATTCAAAGAACAAAATTTAAGACTTACCTTCTCTTTTGACATACTTTTAACCAGTGCCATCATTGTTTTAGTAAAAATACTTCAATTTTACGCCCAATACAATTTCTCACATTTGGTATACTGCAGAATTTTGAGATTGACCCAAAATATTAAATTTGATATATCAAGGATAATTATGCAACTCATGCAATTATTATTTAGATTGTATCAACTATTATTATGTCGATTTAAAAACATTGTTTAATAGATCGAGAAACCCAAGAAGAATACAATCCAAATGATATTTAGCCAGCCGAAAATTAACAAATATTCTTAAAAAATGATATTGATAAATGAAAATGTACCTGTTGTATCTTTGTACATTTGATTCTTTTGAATACTATCAACTACATAATAGAAGACTCCATAGCGTGTACACATCGAATTATCTTTTCCATGACAATCCACGAACAAGCACGGAATAATTAGTCCATAAATTAAAAGTCCAAAAGTTAGCAAGGCGAGACATTCGAGAATAATAAAAATAATAAAAGTTAACCGTCGATTCATTTTCGTAATAATAATCGATTTCTTCAATAATCGGATTATAAATGTCGAGCCACGTACACTTAAATGACTGAGACAATCAAGTATACAATAATGGAAGTGCCCTCTTTTCCGAATAATAAACTCGTAAACCCGATTTTCAATGGTGACACGACTAATAATTTACTCGTAAGTACTCTCATGCGATATGGATTAATGTAATCCGATTACATACGAGTAATTGTATTTTATCCATTGGTTGTTTTTAATTCATAAACGCGAATAATTATAGATATGAATATCGAAAAACTTCGATTTATAATTTATGAACTGAGTACTTTTTCTAATTAAGATAAAAAAATTGGTGTAAAACATCAAGGCAAAATATTATTCGATGATATTTTTATCAAAAACATTCAAATTCCTCACATGCGCAACCTTTTAGACCGATATTACTAATTTTTTGTATAAAGAAGAAGAATATTTTGCATGGATTCTTGTTTCGATACTGATTGATTAAGACACTAAGGGTTCTAGAGATGAACGGAAAGTTATTTACGGTAGATATTCGTTATTATTCGACAATAATATCCTTTTTGAACAAAATATATAATGGATAAAAATCAGATCAGACGAATATATAAATAACAATCTGATGAATACTCATAGATTAGGATTGTTGATTACAGATTAAAAAAAACACGTCTTGTATTAATTGAAGATGCCTAGTTTGAGCCTTCTGAATTCATAAATAAAATCATTTCTTCATTTAATAAATACTCTATCATAATGCGCATGTATTCATTTATTCACAAGCGAAGAGAAGAATGGGGATTTAGCCAATTTATTGGTTAAAAACAAGTATTCTAAATTAACTGAATGATAAATTGTGGGCTATTAGAAAACGAAAATTAATAGTTCACATAATATCGTGATTTACCACAAAAAACAGTTCAGCCCATAAAAAGGGCGAATATTCTCAAATTCAATCACACCATTCCCTAGCTTTTTTATACCACAAATATTCAAGTTGAAGATGATTATTATCATCCATACGACGATTGTTTGCATCGAAACACTAAATATTTAATATTAATACGAGTTTATATACAACTTATGATATGGTGCCATATGATGGTTCCATCAATCATGTGATGAGTTTATTGCTTACTCATTTTTAGAATAATGGCAGTAATTAAGCGAGTTACCTTATGAAGGCAATGATGTATTGCTATTTGCTTTATCATTCATATATCATCTGAATTAATATTATGATTGTTTCTTGATAATAACGCATATGACCATTTGTATAGTACGTTGAGATAATTGGATAAATATTCGGTAATGGTGCAATATATTCAACTTGATTAAGCCTACCTCAGTTTGTTAAAATTCAAGAACAACATCCCCCTATTGAATTTATTCTATAATATGAGGTACAAACTATACAATCGATGTATATTTTGTATATCTATATGATTTTGTGATCAATGAGCTGAATTAAGTTGAAATTCAGTACTATTACATGATTTAAGTTCAAAAAAGTCACGTCATGATATTATGTGTTTACAGAGGTATCATCAACCAGTAGTTTTTCCACCAATGGTGCACAAACCGCATCGATGAATTAATTTCGTTTGTTGATGCACGCGACCGAAAATATAGAGATTATACATTATCGAGAATATTGATTTATCCCAGCAGACATATCATACCGTTAACAGGATATAACTACATACAATATGCCTTGATTCTGATGGCAATAGTCTATACAAAAGAATGTGGTTCAAGGGTTAATATGGAGAGACTTACTTGGTCTAGTGAAAGTTTCGGTTGATCTCGAGATACAATTTCCGACCATTCACACTCCTCACCCTTGACTAAAATCCACGATAAACCACAGCTTAGATATCGAAGTGACATTAGTTGGTGTGAATTAATTCTTACCGTCCCTTTTATTGATGAAGTATCTTTTAAAGATGCTGAATCAATTAAATTATTTGTTATAAAGCCATGATTGTATCATGAATTTGTTTGATTTATTTGTCAGTAAATGAATAAATCACAATGACTTGCGGTCTTTGAATCCCATGAATTTAGACACGATGAGATTCGACAGTAATCTTTGTCAACAATTTATTAATATCGCTTCCTCGTAATAATTTATTAAAAATAAATACCTTAGATTATAGTCAAAATTTGAGGGTTGATGTCCGAAAAGTAATATGTCTGCTTTGAATATCTATATGAATACCCAATTTAAGATTGAATATCATCAGTTTTTTAATGTTACTCAAAAATTATCATCTTTTTATAATTCCTAATTCACTACACCGTTTTATATTTTATTTCTAGTTAATTGAGTAGATTGAATACCGGATAGCGTGCCTCATCCACAAAATGTAATTATCATAAATTTTGTTAATCGTTAAACATGTCTAATTTATATGATAAAAAGTTACCAGATCGAGAGAGTGCATCTGATTATATTTTACACCTAATATGCTCTCTGATTTGACAATTAAAATAATCCAAATTTTCAGGATTTAAAATATAGTTTTTTTTATACCAGAATATTACAGTTAAATAATGAAAATAATCTTTAAATATATGTTGATAAATTAAAATTATCATTAAATGAATATATTAAATCTTATAATTAATATATCTACGTCTCTTGAAGCAGCTACTTAGCGCCTGACAGATGCATATCGCGACAAAGCTAGATATGTTAAACCAGACTATGTTATGACAGCAGCAATTCTGAACACAGTCTAGTTCCTCAGGCTACACATTCAAAGCAAAGATTGCCGAATCGGAAGGCCTCGAGAGATCTACAAGCTCTTCAACAGTAAAAAGCCGGATATAATCTGGATGTCTTATACCGACCGGATTTGATTTACTTTATTTATTTACGAATCCGATATTTCAAATCGGAATAGAGTGTTAAAACTCATTTCAGCATTTGTAGAATGCACTCTATTTATACTATCTAGAGAAGTATGAATTAATTCATGTTAGGATTAATATCGGGATTGGTGATATTTGTTTATATATAAAATCTCTAATAATGGTTTTTGCGTGAATTGAGATATTTTTAATCAAGAAAAATAAGCAATTGAAAATTTGTGATTTTGCGCTTTAAATTTAGTTATCTAATATATAATGTACCTTGTTTATGAAAGTGAATGAAATGATTCCGCTTTTTTTATTTTTACAAAAATTTCTATCTTTGAATGTTGCATATTATTTTACTTTGATTGAACATAAATGAATATCGTTAAATTTCAATTTAAATGATTACAAATCGTGTATGATATTATCTTTGAATATCTTTGTCTTAAACATTTAGATATTTTGCAAATATATGTGTGTAAACCTAAAAATCTAAATGTTTTTTTCATTGTGATATTTTAATGTGGAAAACATGAAGTTTTTTTGAAAGTACAATCAAGAAATAAAAATTTATTCAAGTACATGTAGGGCCAATATATTTTATCACTCTAGACTTGCCTATATTTCTTCTAACCAAAGATAACTATCAGAATCCTTAATAGTAAACAATGGTCGACGGGTCAAATTTGGCATTAACCCTTATGAATTTAACTACCATAACAAAAGAGAAACAAATTAAAGTATTTACAATATATTTGTCGCTTTCATAGAAATTTGTTTTCAATGTAAACTTACGTCGGTTACACAAATAAATCATCCATCCATCCTTACAAATACGACCATTAATAGTTGGATAATTATCAGTAATTATTTTGTCAATGTACTTGCCATAGATAATTATTTCGAATATTTGAAACAGGGCGCTCGGTTAATACAGACGAAAGGTCAATGTTGATACCTTGTTTAATTTTTGTAAATGATAATTTTCCATGAACCTTCCAATCAATCAAAAATTAATTTAAATTATATTCCATAAATGATAATATATAAATCAAACTGTTTCATATAAAAATTGCAATTAACACCGATATGTAGATTGAAAACAATTCCAATATGATCATTTGACATTCAAAAATAAACAATTTTATGATGATGATTTTGATCAATCGCAGAGCCAAAGGTGTTTGTATATATGTATTACATTTCAGCGTTGGCGGTATTTAATGGAGAGACAATTAATATTTGTGCTTGATCTGTTTTTTGAGGTTTAATATTAGGAAATTTCTGTAATTTATATATGTCTAAATGAATCAACTAAAAAAAGTATCGAACTTCGACAGTAATTTTAAATATTTTTATTTTGCATGTAATTATTTGTCATTCATAAATGGGGACTAATCGCTAAAGCATTTTTCAAATGTTTGCGATTGTCGGTTGTTTATTTGTTACATTAAGCGGTTTTACAGATGTTTTCTTAGTTGGTTGAATACAAATTGTCGAGTGGATGTTTACGAAATTTCAGTTAAATGAATATTTTGAGTTTGTTAAGCTTCGTCAGTGAGGTATTTGCCTGTGTACACAATGTTATTTATTTTAGGATATATTTGTTTTATTTCTACTGATTAATAAATGATATTTTTAGAAAAGAAATATCCTAATCACTTTAAGTGCTTTTGAACATTTGTAAGTTGACATTTCTAGATTTTAAATGAACATTGGTTGGTCAAAACCGAGATATATACATCCATCCTGAATATATTTACAACTCTTAGGCATCATCTTTTCTCTTTTAATTCGCTAACAGTTTCTGGGTAACGGACAACGAATCATGTTATCACAATCATTTTATTAAAAAAAAGTAGAAAAAACTTTTGAAAATTCGATATCCGTAACGCCTCACATCCAGAACAGATATTGGTACTACTAGATGGATATTTCTTGATTATAGTGTAGGACAATAACTGTTTCGAATTCATTTGTGAATTATTTAATACAATTATACATAAAAAATATATAGTGATGTCATAACGAATACTATAATAATATTCGAAAGAAGATTCAATTTAAGGGACGCAAGAGATATTAAACACGAATTAACATCTCAATTTATGACCCCTTCGTCCAAAATTATACAAGATGTTTAACGGTTTAAAATTTTTTAATTAATTTACGATAGAGTATTATTGGGATAATTCCTGTATTCAGGTTTCATTTGGTGCATGTATTAGTGTGTTTGCTCTGACGATCATCGATAGAAAGAAAAAGAATAACCACATTCCCCAGGAGTACATCAAGAAATAGGTGACTTCGAATTTGTCATCTCGCTCAGGAGTATTCTGAGTGGGATCATTGAATATTGTGTATATAAACATCCCTTTATCTTCGATTAATGATTTTTATTACCTCGCGCCAAGAAATAATGAATTGAACATAGTATAGTGAGACATATCATAATCAATGCTATTTTAAATCACGAATCTTACAAGTAATAAATATGATATAACTTGAAAAGCTCCTATATCTTTGTTTTATGAATCCGACAAGCGTAAGCGGTACGCTGATAACGGCAAGAATCGTCGACACGATATATATTCCTTGGATGGCTTTGAACAGATCTAACGATATTAAGAGGAATTTGATAATCAATAAATCAATTTGATCTCAAGTAAACTATTAAAACACAAATTCAAAAAGAGCAAAATTTAATTTTGGGACATTTTCAAACAATCTGATCCTATAGTTAAGATGTTAAAAACATTTACATGATAAACAATGTAAACTATAGAGCATGGATATAATTAGCACAAAATTTATATCGTTAACATAATATAATACAAATTTATATAGAGAATAGGGTACTAATACCTGGCAGGATACAAAGATCTCGATTTTTTTACATCCAATAACTAAATTTGACCTTTGATACCTACTTTATATTCTTAATGTGTTCGATGTGGTAACTAGACCAGTATGACAATTATTTTCGATATTTTGATAGCTGTGACAGTAACTATGGCTAGTATTTTACTATTCAGATATTTTGACAAATTTTCGTCATTCTCATATTAGTTTGCGTGGTTTTAAAAAAGAATTAGTATTTCCAATCAGTAAGTTAATAATTTTTGAAGATCATCGGACGATGTCAGTTGATACATTCAATCAATCAACTCTTTGTGTTGAATATCTTATACACTTTTATAAACAAAAAGACAGTATTATTAAACTGAATTTAAGGTATCTAATGCTTACATATGGATTGGTATGATTATCCTATTATCATCAGCAGACAAATTTGCGATTTAAAATGGCACGAATTCAAACGGCCCATTACGTATGATTTTCTTGTTTTCTCATATTTTTTTAAGCATACTACATTATTCTATGTTACAAATTGAGGTTCATTCAATTCAAACATTTTGATGAGTCTTAAATATAGAACCTGAAAGTGTTATTTTAGGCCATTTCCTGTGCAAAAAGGCCGAGTTCCTTAAGATGACATTTAAAGATTCCAAAATGAATTTATTATGACCAATAAATGATAAATTAAAAAATGATTAATGATGTTAGACTATATCAAATCCCATAAATCGATCGCCCACGCATAACTCGTGCATCTAGGTCTTTTTTGTCAAAAAATAGAAAGATAGAATCTTAATAAATTTGAATTTATATATCATAAAAATGCCATGTCAATATCATTAAATGTCATCATCGAAAAATCGGCGCATTTGTACCGGAAATCGATTAATATATTTATAAATAGATGTTAACTTATATGTGAGAAACATTGAAGGTGATAGATTGCCGTAAAAGCTATTAACTGTTGAATATAGGCAAACTTTTTGCATACTATTAAATAAATATATTATTGAGAAATATTACGATTATTTTGTAAAAATATTTATAATTTAAATACATTGAATAGGAATAATTATTTTTATCATTTTTCTCATCTAGCAATAAATAAATCTTAAACATAAACAGACATATCTACGCATTCATTTAAGAGTAAACATTTAGAATTCGAGCTATATTTTTACACCAATAATCTATTAAAAACTTCATGTTTTTTATTATAATGGACAGTTATATTTTTTAAATGTAATTTTAAAATTTCAAATACCAATATATGAGAGGAATCGGTCGCATAAAAAACTTCAGTTTTGTGTGTTTTACCGTGCAAAATTAAAAACATTTTCAGAAACAAATTATTAAAGATCGTTTTCCGTGATTGTTTTGTTAGTTAAATTTAGTAGATTAAGCCATGTCTCGTTAAGAATATTCAACGAATTATTTCGGAATTTCGTCTTTTTCCACAGGAGAAAATTGTTTCGTTGAGGGTTTTTCATGGATTCATCCCGAAGTTCCTATTTTTGGAATGAAATGAAATTTGAAACTTTGCAAAATTAACATCATGATTGGCACCGTTTTGAATTACATGTGGTAACACTTGAGGAAATACACCAAATTCGTTTTCATATTTCCATTTTTAAGAAACAAATAATTTAAAATATTAAAAATGGTTCATAATTCAATTATTTTGACGTTTTGTGTCACTTCACGAATCCATGGGTCAAAGTTTTTTTTTTATTCGTTTTTAGCTGAAAGGTTGCCGGAAAAAAATAGTTCCAAAATATTCAAGCTAAATTCGACCAGCCGTTCGAAATTCGAGTAGAGAATCTCTACACAGTTAAGCTGAGCAAGAAAAAATATCGTATTCATTACTCGAAAGATTCATGGTATTGTGATATCGATAATGACAACCTGATTTGTTTCATCTTTACACATCAAAATGAAATTCAAAAGGATGCTACGATCGAAGATATTTTGATAATTGAAAATATATTTCATTCAAAAAGTATGAAATTCGGCATGAATCCGTTAGAAATTCTGAATTGATCAATTCGAAGCATGTGTGAAAAGGTAATTCATAACGGAACTGGTGAGTGGTATGTTTATAAATTTGTAAATATTTCATCTGATTTAAAGGCAAAGAAAGGCACTGCCTAATTCATATAAATTTGGGTTTATTCTTAAATATCCATTTGTAATTTTACGATTGAATTAATCAAAGTCGACCATCAAATTGCATTAAAAATAATCAACGAGCCGAACCGGATAATATTTCTCAGAAACTTTTAACGATATTATGAGGGGTTAAGTGTTGAGAGGAGATTGGGTATGGTGGCCATAAACGAACTTATTTTTGATACTAAAATTTATATTCAATCTTAAATTTAACACAGATATTTTAGCAACAAGGAATATCAAACGATTTCAGTAGAATCTATCAATAATTTTGAATGAATATTAGAAAATAATATTAAAATCAGACAAATTTCGGATATTTTTTATTAATGTAAAAGATGAACAAAATTTAATTACAATAAAGAAAGTTACCTGTGGTACTTTCGTACATGTTTTCCTGGCTCGTAGCATCAATTACATATTTGAAGACTCCATAACGAGTGCAGATTTTCATATCTCCAGTTCCTCTGCAGTCCATGAACATGCAGGGTATAATCAAGACATAAATAAGAACTGCACTTGTTAATAGCGCTATAATTTCCAAAACTATGAAAATCAGCCATGAACAAAATCTATTCATTCTGTAAATGATAAAAAAAACAATAAATTTCCACTTGACTACTTTCAGGTATTTATTACCTAAATTTTTGGATAAAGATACTCGTGACTGGTAGAAAGGGTTAACTATTTAACAAATATAATCCGTTTATTGAAGAAATATAAATGGCGATATGACAAATAATTTGATCGTAAGTACTGTCATTCGATAAGGATACTAATAATCCTACCATCGCCGGTAATGTGTCATGTCTATTGCCATTTTTGCAGTAGAATTAACAAAAATAGTCTGAAATTTCCAAAACTGTAAGTCGAATTCTGAACGTCATATTGTACCTTAATTAGGGTTAATAGATGATTATAAAATATCGATGAAAATATCGTGTGACATGTGTTTTATGTGTCAAAATACATTAGTCTTAACATCAGCACGATTTACTTGTCTATTTTAAAAAAAACTAGCATATTTATGATCAAATATGTTATTCAAATGCTGTTGATCATCTCATTAATAATCCGAATATTTTTTTATTTTTAGACACAATCAAATGTTAAAGGTTAGTATGGGTATCTGCAATATCTAGGGGTTTTTGATCAATTTAATAATCTTTTTAGTTAGTTGAATAAAATTTGCCGAAAATCAACAACTCATTGAACGGGCTAGATAATTAAAGCTGTATTATCGACTTTCATTTTTCAGTCAATCTCTAAATTTTCAAGTATACCAAAAGTGTAAAACTATAGAAAAAACATTATCCTTACAATCGAGTGATTTATGCTAAAAATAGTTATATCATTGGTTGTAAGGGAGTCACACAAGTAGTAGTGTTTCATTTTATTTTCTTGAAATTTGTCAGAAATTTTCGTATCACAATCAACGTATTTAAATTTTTATATCTCAGAAGAGGCACTAAATATGAATGGGTGTGTAATTATTCTCAATGAGGTTTAAATCAAAATATAAATACCTAAGCCCTGTGAGGATTGGAGTCAAAACATTTTTTTATTAGTTTTAACAGCTTGATTCGTTTTTGATGGTAAACTGTGTGTGTTTATCCATTTTTGAAGTCTTAAAAACAGCCGAATCATCTGTAAATTTAAAAAGATAACAGATTTAAGTTAATTATCCCACTGGTGCAATTATTATTTTTTAATTGTGTACACGTTTGTTAAATTGATTGCAACGATTATTAAATTGATCGAAACCCCTTTTGTGTATATGGTTTAATCCTGGTTTTGTTGGCCTTTGAAGACAATTTTTTTTAATTCTTAGTTTAGAAGTCAAGGAGTATCGGTTAGGTGTTTCAGTTACCTTCTTTGAACAGAATAAATAATCGTATATATTCGGAAATTCAATACTGGGAATTTATTCGATAAATTGATAATTTAGATGATGTTAAATCTAGAAACTATATGATGGTTCCTTACGTCGAAGTGTTTAAAATATTATATTAGTTATGAGTGAATATCTGTCGTATGCTATGACGTCATGTAATGTTTGTCAAATGTTCTGATCTGCTTATGATGTGAATTTATAAATAGATTAGTTAGAGGCCACACGATATAAATTCAATTTGTAACTAATAGATAATTTGAAATGATCAGAATGTTATATATTTATGTTTTTAGAAATATTTTATACGCAAACAATCTTTGATTACATTTTCATAGTAGACAAATGAAATAATTAATTTCTATGTATCACAGTAAAATGTATGCGCTATTTATATTGATGAGGGTACTTAATATCACTGTATATACACGACCTCGTAGAAATAAAGGTCGTTCCAACATTCCGAAGGGTAATCTATGATTTCATGCTGGATGCGTCACTGTTAGTACCTTCAAACTTGGACATGTAAATATTCAAAGAATATTAGCTACAGAGGCGGCACCAACAGAATGATCAGTTTTGCAAAATTATCGCGCCATTCGACTTAATAATATTCAAATTTGTATTCAAAATTTTACACCGTTTTTCACATCTGAATTAAAACCCATAGATGATTCATAAAACACCTTTAATTTTCAATTTATCACATTTTTTTACACTATGTCATTTAAACAAAAATATAGTTTATTTTGCTAAAATTTTACATTTCTTGCTAAATACGTTTAACGATCTTTATGTTTAATTGATTTCAAAATATCTTACATGATCTATGTAAACCAAATTGAAAGTAAAATAACAATTTATGATAATTAAATGAAAAGATGTGTTACAGAAATCGTCTCATTTTTTAAGCAATCAATATGATTCAGCTCGTAATAATTAGCCAAATGTGGTTTATTCAATAATAATGGAAACTGATAAATAAAGCGAATGATTTCTTTTATTTTTTGAAAACTAAAGATGTTTGATATATATGTATATTGTATCTCTGAATGACTACTATGATATACAGGGTTTCGATCTATTATCGCGCAAATCCCCTATTTAATCTCTCATCAACAAAATTCCTTATTGAGATATTTTATGAATAATTGAAACGAGAATAAGATTTATGAATTTAAATCAATATTCAGGCTGATATTAATTTACGCCCTTTTAAGCAATCAATATGATTCAGCTCGTAATAATTAGCCAAATGTGGTTTATTCAATAATAATGGAAACTGATAAATAAAGCGAATGATTTCTTTTATTTTTTGAAAACTAAAGATGTTTGATATATATGTATATTGTATCTCTGAATGACTACTATGATATACAGGGTTTCGATCTATTATCGCGCAAATCCCCTATTTAATCTCTCATCAACAAAATTCCTTATTGAGATATTTTATGAATAATTGAAACGAGAATAAGATTTATGAATTTAAATCAATATTCAGGCTGATATTAATTTACGCCCACGTTTGTGCTGCTTTCGACGCATATAAAATATCCCACGCAGTCATGAACCTTAACTAGTGTATATGACTAATTTATTGCTGTCATAAGCCCACCAGCTTTTTCTCTTCCCATTCACCCACACTGTACCATGAATATACTTTTTTCGATAAAATATATGTCTCTTAAATGATGAAACCTGACAGATTCTGATGTAGCTATTCTTTCGTGAAAATAATTTTACAATCAGTTTTTTTATCGCAGATATAACTATAAAACTAGTACTAAAAATTGTTGGAAACCTCTAAACTTATAATGAGAACAATATTTCTCGTTTCAATCAATAATTAAACATCACTAAATTGAATTTTATTGACACTAATTAAATAGAGGATTTGAGCAAAATGAAATTGAATTTGCGCGATAATGGATGGAAACCCTGTATTTATTCCGTGCTCCACAACTACACTTGGGTATTATTTTAACGCAGATTTACATTCTGTCTCTTCACATTCCATCATATGTGTTTAAAAACAATCAGCCGTTCAACTTCAACATTATCTTGTTATCTGCAAAGATATGTTGATTTACGTTCTTAACTCATAAAATTGTCTATTTCATATGTGTATATTTTAGTAATAAGATACAATATGAAACAGCGTTGACTTCATAATAAAGGATTATCTGGTCATCATGAATTATAGAAGTTCGAATATTGTCTTTTGATACGGTAAATTTGTGTTCACGAGACAATGATCATGTTTCATGAACAACATATTGGATTTCCCGATCAATTTTGAAACTTTTTAATTTCAATCAAAATGTTAAAATGACAATAATTCAAAAATATTCATATGATGGTCGCTAACATATCATCGATTCATATTAGACTTAGCAGCAACAAGACTTTAATTAATTAGAGGTCGTATCTACCTCACACAGGAAAAACAACAACCCTAAACATTTATGACACACATCACCGAAAATCCAGTTTCTAGACGGAGGAAAATATGAGGAAATTTATTGTATTGATCCGATAGCGAATTGTTGAATTCAACCGAACGGCTAATTTAGGAAACGACTTCTCCTCAAAGTAATGGATACTATCGTAATTTACTAAATCAAAAAGAACGATAATATTATGGCCATAGATTAGCGACGAAAATATTAGACAAATTATTCTTCTCCATTAATTTTTTAACTAAAAAATAATGGGCTTGATCGTGAAACGAAATAAAATTGCTAATACGGGAAGTCGAATATCAAATAATATAACAATGCGATATTCTGATTTTGGTAAAGTTGAAGAAGCATCAAAATAATTATCAAGAATCGTCAATTCTTATATATCGCGGGAATCATTTTATTGTAATGTATGATCTGTCTAAATGTTTCCAGACTCTCTTGGATGGTTAATTCAGGAATAATGATATGATAAACGGTATGTAAGATAATTACCTTATGTTTAAGCAAAATTAGAAACGATATCATTGTAAATAATTCTCGAAGCACTGCACCAGTTTATCAAATCACAAACGATCTCAAAGAAGTGATACAGATTGAAACCAAAGGTTTTCTTTGTTTTTAATTTTGCACTCTTTGACATGAAGTCACAACAATTTTGCAAAAGTGTATATATGATATAGTTGAATTAATGAAAACGTCATTGTCAAAAATATGTTACCACCCTAGAAACAAGTAAAAGATATAATCAATAGTCTAGGCATGAATGATTTTGGAGTGTGTTTTATTGAGAAACTGGATGTCAACCGAGAAAATATAGATATCGAAATTATCGTTAGCAAATAATGATTTTAAGAAAATATTTATGGTTAGTTTAGTATATGTTCTCGAAATAAACCCTCGCCTCAATTCTAAGCCTGAATGCATTTTTGAAATTATATTATGTTTCGATGAAAAGTGAAGTTGATATGAAATTATGGGGCTTAATTTGCATAAACCTTACGATATGAACACAGGTATTGTTTTCATAATGTCAGCTAGAAATATGCACGACTGCCTCTGTATACAGATGTTGATTCTAGGACCTTATTCGAATATAGAGTGTTTCTCGATCTATTTGATAATCTTTCTAGTTGATTTATTGATGTTCATATAAAGTTGAATTATTATTACGATCTATTTAATACTCGTTGTAATCTTTTTTATAGTTTTTGCATTCAATTTAATAATCTTTACCACCTATTTGATAAAAGTTGCCACAAATTAAAAAATGAATTTCTGGACTGGGGTAATTTAAATTTATTTGTCATATTTTGTCATTTACACATCGGACGGTTGTTTATATGAGGTTACAAATGTAAAAACATACACAGTTTGCTATCAAACGCGACTAAGGTTGTGAAAACTAATGAGATGTATGTTTGTAAGTCAATTCAACTATGAAGTTAAAGATTTTGATTTTGATATACACCGGATCGTGAATAATTAAACCCTATCATAAAAAGGATATCTTCACAGGTATTATATACAAAATAATAAGTCTGATATTTTGCAAATGTTTATAAAATTAAAGATAAAAACAAAAATAATCTATCTGCTTTTTGTTTGATCTGTTAACAAAAAATGCTCAATTGTTTTAGAAAATAACATTAGATTTAAGGCGAATATATTTTGTCAAGTTTCGCAATGTTAATGTACTTGAGAATTTTGACATCGATTAAAAATCAGAGATGACAAAAATATCGTTAATCATCGTATTTGTGCAATTATTTTATTATTTGTGACAGGTTTTTTAAGATTGCATAAATTTCTAGATAGAAAAAACACCCCCCTATTATTATTATTGATTCGCAGTCACAAACCTGTTCATTCGCTTCAAGCCTTGAATATTTATTGATGAGCACTGCGGTTCATTCAAGTGAGAGCTATATTACAATATTATTGTAAAAGTTTCTTGTTACAATAACTAACTGTAAATACAAAAACTAATATCATAAATTATACTAACACTCAGAAAATGACATTTTGTTTAAATTTATTCACTGGTTATGTTCGTAGCTATACGGAGAGGGATATTTCTTTAATTCTACTTTTTATCCATCTAGACCATATGTAATCGTTTTAAAAGGAAAGTTAAGAACTCACTAATATAAAGCGCAATGTGGAGGGATATCACCTGTATTGCCCAAGGGCATTTATCAGCATAATATATTACTTACGGAAATTATACTATATTTTCATATCTGCAAATAAATATAGATATATATTCTCGTCACAGTTTATTCTCCTAAACGAAGAGAATATTTGTCTAAGTGGAAGAATTAGAGATAATTACGATACAAACAAAACTCATGACTGGTTAGAATACACTTCATTTCTTTAACTACATTCCTGAGGGCTCATCAAAAGGCGAGTATTTTTATTATATAAATTAATTCACATAGGCATGATGTTTAAAAACAATTTATATAAAAACTTTCTGTGTGTAACATTTGGAAAGAAAGTGTATTGATTGTCGCACTCCTCTCTTGTGAAATTTTGCGATATTTGTTTTGACGGTATGATATTAGATGATGCCAATATGTTGGCATCATACATATCCAAATTATGGGTTATAATCTCCTTCATTTTCAAAAAAACCTCTATGTCATTCAGCCGTGAGAAATAGCAAAAATTCTTTTTCATGGCCCATCGAATCTATTACATCTTAGATCTCTCTTGAATGATTGATTTGAATGTCTATCATTAGGAATACAGTTAGGGCTAATTGAAAAAAGGACAATTACTTAATAAATCTATCAGGTTTTTTCTACATATGAGACTCCGCTGACGTAAAAAGAACATTGACAATTCGCTTTAATTCTATTGATTCAAAATGCTTCAAATTTCATCGACGAACAAAATTGAAGGTTTTTGATAAGAATATATGGCTTTTTGCGGTTAACATTTTACTCACAAGTTTGTATGATCAAGCGGTCTAGATAAAATTAATGCTACTCTCTACTGGAACGTTAATCAAATCGAGTTGAATTTATTCGAAATGGAAGATGATAATACAATTTTGTTAGACTATTAAGCATGCCACCTTTTTCAAAGCTATCTCTAAATCAAAAGGACAAAAAATCAACATAAATACAGTCGATCAATCCAATAATGAAAACACTTCATTTCTAAAGCATTACAAAGAGTTCATTTCAAGTTGATTTTTTAAATAAAGTTTGAAGCCATAGTCTCGATTATTGTATAAGATACTTTATTTAAAATACAAGGTTGGGATTGGGCTCTGGGGTACATTTGTTCATGATTTGATGTCTCGTAAATTCTCGGTTGGAAAAATAATTACGAAGTTGAGATTTACAATGCTTGAATTTAAACTATTGAAATCTGAATAATTGATTGCCATCTAGATATTTTGTGAAAAATTAACCACATATACGTTAATAAAAATTTGGAAATTTTTTTTAAAATCGTTTGTCGTTTTTATCTCTATGGGACATAATTGATTTTCGAAACGGTTAAATCTAAACAGGCTATTGTCTTTATGATCAGAAAATTCTGTAATTTTGTCTGATTTTGTTTACCTCACGAAAAATCATGATCGACTGTCTTTTTTATTATTTATTTGAATGAAACAAGATTTAAATAAACGATAATTGTTCTGAGAATTAAATATGAGTGTTAATAATATTAATCTCGATTATATGCCATATATAGGAGCTGCCAATATGTATATCAGGAACTCAAAGTCTCCAAATTTATCCACACAAATGGAAACTGTAAAAAAGTTCATATCACTTGACTGGACTCAAGATAATTTAAATGTTCGTCAGATTTTTATTCGAAGTTTTCCTGGATATCTCCACGAAGAATTCCGAGAGATGAGCAAAGGGCGAAATAATCCTGAGTTTCATCAAGAGATAAGAATTTTATTTTTTGAAACATTTAAGTTCATATTTCGAAATAAAAGCTTACTTAATGATGGCATGTCACAATCTTTTGTCGTTTTCTTCCTTGATCTGATCAAAACAGTTGACCCTGACCTAATTTTTGATCCAAAAGCTCTGATCAATTCCATCGAAATCTGTGTTTCATATGAACCTAATAAAGCGTTGTTCATCAACGAAAACGGTGTGTGGAATATGTATAATTATTTCAAAGTCAAAGAAAATGATTTATTTGTAGAATTTTTTAGAATTTGTCAAGAAGTTTATGATCCAGATGATGGGATTATCTCATCCTTATCTATGGTCAAAATTTCAGATCATGTGAATAGAATGATGTCGAAATCTAATATTCGGGAAGATAGGGATTGTGGATTGCACATAACAATGGTTTTTATGATGTTTGAGCGCTTAAAATTGTTTTATGAACTGGACTTAGATCTAAGACAGTTATATGTCATCACAGAGTTTATGTTGATGGGCTACATTGACGGAAAACGCCCTCCATTCTGTTTATCACATCTCTCCCATATATGGACATTAATATTCAGGGGTTCAAGAAATAGACTTCGAATCAATAACACTAAAAAACTGATAGTTTTCGCGGGAATACACTCTATAGCCCTTTTCAGAAAACTAAAGTTCCACATGAGAAAATCACAAAAATTTACTTTAACAGAAAATACGAAACAGATATTATATACACTCTATTTAATGTTGATTGCCCTTCCTTATATTGACCGTAACAAAAACAAATGGTTAATAGATTTATTAAAAGATCTGCACGGATTGTTCCAAACATACTTCGAAAAATATTCGATAGAACATCTAGGTATAGATGGCCAATTCCATATTTTACAATATTACATCAAAAGCTACGTCACTTTATGTATTGTTATGTCCCTGCATGACCGCCAGGCATTTCAGGAGTTTTTTGACAAATTAAGGAACACGCCATCATTAAGTAACATTTTCTAATAAATAGAACTCCATTTATGTTTTCTTCAATCTCTATTGTGGTGTAATATTTCTTTTTTATTTTGTTCGACCCTTTCACATATCAACAAAAAATTGGAAGATGTTTTCAACTTACTTGTAGATACAATTAAGGAGCTTATGAGGCCCGCCATTTCCAATAAGCTTCAAGCTGATAAAGCATTATTTTTTTATGAAGACGTGAAAAGTGAGCATCTTTCGATGATGGAAAGTTATTGGATGACCACTGTGTTTTCAAAGTGTATAAAGAGATCAACTAAAGAGTTTTCAATTATATCTCCCGAAGGTTTACATTACTCATTCTATAAAATATGTTACGAATTAATGGCAGGAATTGCAATCAAACTCAATGATTCAAGCCTATGTCATCCATCATTACCAGTAATATTTCAAAGATTTTATCGTCAATATTCAGACGATACGAAGGATGTTGCATTCATTGATATTAATTCGGATCTATCAAAAACTTTGATATTGCCAAATTTTACTCGACTTCACTATGTAAAAAATACATTGTTAGCTTTAAAAAACGAAGATAAAACTTACTTAAAAAAAGCTTTTAGAATTTTCACGCTGATTTACGAATTGAAATTGATCTTTTGTGACATCGATTCACAATTTAGGGACATACACATTATGAAGGCGCTTTTGTAACGTATTTTTTGTTTTTATTTTATTCCGTTTTTAAACCATTAATTATTCCACAATTCTCATATTCCACCTAAAAACTTTTTCACTCTATTTTAAGAACTCTGAAAGGTCAAAGCATGTCTGGATAAGGTGGTAAATTGTTGTATCTCGATGTAGTACTTTTAAAGGTATAAATTCGTAGAAAACCCTTTATTAAGCAGTACCATTTCATTTTTTGATGGAACGTCAGTGAAAAACTATATTGCTCATGAATCCTAAAATCTGTTTCTCTGTTGATTGTATGTTGTTCAATCACTGAGTATTTCCGGAAAACTAAATTTAATAATTTTATCCCGTGTAAATTTGACGATATTCTATTTTATTAAATGATTCTAGGACGGCACAACCTGTTCAGATATATAGATCTACAATCATTTATAACTATGATTTAACTCATATCAATATGTCTATTCCGAGAGCATATAGTTTTCATAATAGTTAACTTCTACCTCCATAAGAATCAGATTAACTCTGGAATTACCACTACTCATAATTTTAGAATTGAAATGTTTTGAAATCATGAGATAGATAAAGATAATTTCTACATCCAGCCGTGATTAGCTTTTTTATATTGGGAAAATTATCCAAATGATTGAAAAAATATAGTTTGAAATTGTACTTAATTTACATATCATTTATCTAATGTATTAAAAAATTGAGGGATATTATGAGGGTATATTGTATATCCTAGATAACGGATCAGCGTTGAATTGTTTAGTTGATGTGAACCAGGTGATTATTAATGTGTCGTTCTTTCCACTATGATTTGTGTATGCTTGTATGTTTGAACATATTGATTAGTATTTCAAGTAAAATATTAGTTTTATATTAGGGATCAGTTTTTAATAAATGTCATTCATGTTTTCCGGAATCTGTCGTAATAAAAACATAACTTTTATAAACAAATATATTTCAAACATTATTATTGTTGTGTTGATTAAAATATGTTTTGAATATTATTGAATTATCGCGCAAGACGATATAAAATGTATTGAGAATTCGTAACAATTTTCATCAATTCGTATAATGAGAATCTGATTTTGTTTTAAGAATCCATCTTAAAATTTAATATGAAAAGTATCATTTATACATAACCCAAAAACAAAGTGTCACTGATGTGAATAAAAGGAATACATGTGATTGTCTAGTTATATCCTACATTTAATTTCTGTAACAAAATTAGGATATTCTATTCTGTATTTTTTATCATTGGTTATATGTTCAAACATGAAAATTATGGACTAATTACAACATAATCGGTTAAAAATTTAAAAACTTTCTGCAGATGACATTCATTTGTTCTGACTATGCCGTAATTATACAAATTAAATGATAAATTAAGATATAATTTTCTGAGAGACTAAATCAAATACCAGCAACCGACTGCGCATATTAGACCCGTTTATCTAACTTCATATACTCAAGATCATATAGGATAGAATCTACATAAATTTAATTGGATAAAAATAGCTACACCGACATTTTGAATGTTATCGTCCATTTTTCGAACATTTTGGATGGAAATGTTGTAATAGGTCCGGCACAGTAAGAATTATATTTTAATAAAGTATCAGGATAGATAATGAGTTGAGGCCGCCATGATCTCTGATCATTATGAATGATTATCGACTGTTCAAAACAAAAATTGACATGCATGAATTAACCGTATTGATTATCTTGTATATATTTGAAATTATACTCAATATTTGATGTAAAAATTTAAAAAAATATCGTAAGCTATATTATCAGATTTTACAAAAATCGTAGAACAGTATTATGCTTCTTGGATCATCGAAAAACAGAGCTTTTCTCAACAGAATTTAAAAATGAATCATTTTATAAATTTTAATCAATTTTTTTTGGAAAGCCAAAAATTGATCATTAAATAAGGTATAAAAAAATTAAAAATTCTTCAATACAATATTTGATTTAGATAATCGTTTTTAAAAATACTTTTATTTTTTGATAGGATTTGATGACTATCCATCGCATTTCTATATCGACATACATTTTGTATGATTTATTTATATTGATTTATTCCTAGAATATAAACATATTTTAACTTCTGACCCTTCAAGTCGTCGATCAGAAGATCTTACAGATACAAATAGATTTTAACACACAAAACCAGAATAACAGAGATTAATATATTCATTACGTATTAATTATTTAAAAAAAGGGATAATATGTGATGAAATAAGCTTTCCGATTCGATATTAATCAAATATACCCATAAGAGTCTTAATAAATGAGAGTGTATATATTGACTAACTTTGTATCGAAATATATTATCATCTTCAATTCATGATTGATGGTGTTTACTAGAATAAATTCAATATTTATCAAACTTATCAATTTGGATGATGTTTTAGTCGTTTATTTTCGTGTATTCGAATTTGTAAATGTTCCACGCTGATGTTATGTATAATACATGCACATTATCTCGTATTTTATATTTAGTACAATAATGAACATTATCGGTAATTATGAGTTAATACCAAATTTTAGATTGACTCTCTGAGTTGTTTGAATTGGTACTTTTTTAATTTTGAACTGTTAAACGTTAGTTGATTAACATATCAAAGAGTTGTAAACGCATAATACGCAATATCAAAACACTTTTATTTCATATATTGGCAGTTACATGCGTAATGCATCACTTTCCTCCGGATGGGTTTCTAAAGCTTTCGATCTTAACATTTGAATGTTATGAATGCATTATTCCTTTCTTAGTTACCTGATATCGAGCCGAAATGCTAGTGTATCTTTAAAAAAAATTCAAACAATAAGCCTAGGGAAATGTTTTGAGTATCTTACTTGATAGAGTACATTGAAACGAATATATTTGAGTAATATTTTTCAAAAATATCACAAATTCGACAATCAAATTAATGTACAATAACTTATGTGACACAAACTTGTTTTTATTATCTGTGATTTACGAAATATTCCGAAAATTATAATCCCTAGACTTCATACTTATACACGATTTACATTTCATAAATATCTAGAATGATAAAGGAACGGTTTGTTTATGAAAATCTTTGAAATAAATCAGAAATTTAGTTAAATATTTTGGATATAATCTGTTAACAAATTTTTATGTTTGGTGAACAGGTTATATAGCCTTTTTTGTAAATTTAGCAGATTTATACAAGCGAATCATATTTTAGATAATTAATTGAGTACTTGAATCTATGAACAGAATCGAATAATCTCTGGATGCATACCTATTTATGAATAAACATGTATTAAAAATTTCATTTTTTCAAAAGTGGCATATTGAAGATAAATTCATATATAAGAAATATTGGGCCATTCAGATTCTTAAATATCATTTTTTTATTAATATGAATCAAACTACTTAAATATATGGATTGATATTTTCATATAGCAAATTCTGAAATATAACTTATTAATAAAATTGAGCTTATATTTAAACAGAAATGACAAGTTACAATTTAGTACCTATAAAGTGGTCGACATATATTTTAGGAAGACCCGATATTAAAAGGATATCTGTGAATATATCTAAATCCCAACACGAGATCACATTGATTACGAAAAGATGGACAATTCGTTTAGAAAAACAATTCTATAATGATCGAATTGATCTGCTATTAAATTGTTGTAGATTATGATATTTCATGAACCAATCCGATTTGTCAACTATCTGCTCATAAATTCAAATATTTCATTGTTTTTTTATATATATTAAAAGTCATAAAAATATTCAATCTTTTAAAAATTAGAGTTAAAATCCCAAAATTTCATTCAAATGGATAACAATTTGTTAGTTTAAAGAAATATGATAACATTTTTAATAAGCATATGTAAGGCGCAAAAATGATCTTCACAAAAATATTCTGTTTTATTTTAAATCGGTGAATGTCAAAAATGGCAGCTGTTATGAACTGGTTACAACAGTAAAGAGCGATTAACCTTATGTAAGTCGTTGCTGAGAATAATTTCACATCGAGATAATTGATGCCATTTAGATTGGGAATGTTAAACCGCTCAAAATTTAATAAAGGATTTTCTAATAATCTTTAGAGTAAATATATGTCAGATTATAGCTTCCGTACGACACATAGATAAGGTAACCACATGATCTGTAAACTAATAATGATCAATCATTCAAATTTACTGATGTTTACGAATAGATTAGACGAATACAAAATGATTCATTTAGGTTTATTTATATCAGTAATGTTAAATATTTTAATAAATGATGACACCGATCTAAAAATCTAACCAATTGATAATGGATGTAATATTTTGTCGCTTTAATCACTAGATTACACATACAACGCGCGTCTTTGAATTAGTTGAAATGATGTCATTTATCACTAGTTCTGTTATTTAAAGATCTATGTTGAAAATGCATAGGGGCGGATAATTTTTCTGATTAACATAGCGACATATTTCAAAAGTCGGTTATTATAGTCCGTCTATCTTGTTAGCTTGTCTATATATTTACAGTTTCAAAGACGATATAAGTGATCATACCAAATGGATCAAGATGAATGGATTTCTCAAAAGTAAAGGGGATTATTAACAGCTCGATAAATGATGTTAAGGAACTCAGTAGAACGGCACATCAATTAAAGAAGGTGTGTGCGTTTATAGGTATATAAATACCCATGTCCAGATGCTACAGATCTATATTTAGAGGCTACAGAACTCGCTAACTCCTTGTTTGATAGCTCATGTGATACAAATATAGCATTCTATGAAAATGCGGCTCAATTTTATCTTAAAACGAAGTATAATCTTTCATACGAATGCTACAATTGGGCTGTTTATACATTTGTCAAGCATTCAAAAGAATGAATCTATCCAGGGACAAATAAACAGTGGGATCCAGTATTGTTTCGAATACGGATTTCAGCTTTTTGAGGAATCTAAAGAACATGGCCTATTTGAACAACTCTACAGGAAAGGAGGCCAGTTGCGAATTATACAAAACCTTGAACACATTTGTGTCATCACAAAATTCGATAGGCCGAGAATATAAAGAAACAGCCCAGAAGAATTTGGAGAAGGACTTAAAAATGCAGTGATTAATGCAATTAAACTAAGAAGAGAAGATAAATACTAATTTGATATAACTCAAAGTAGTGGAGCCTTAGATGATGGGACAAGATATACCTGTGAATGTAAGTTTATGTTTGATTTTAAGCAATATGCTTGAACTGCATTCAAGCTCGAGCTGATCTTGATGAATTTGTCGACGAAGAAACTTCAAAAATGGTCGAAAGTAGATGAACCTATAATTAATATTCAAATAGACTATACCAATATAATTTCATCGCAAATTTTTCGGAAATTTTAAAACATTTATGCTCGTTAATATCATTAAACTTCGGTGTGACCTGAATAACAACGTCATTGAAGAGTATTAAAATTTTGATGATGATTCGTATAGTACATTCATTAATACATATGAGTCATGGATATATTTTAAACATTACGTTTACTGAATAGTGAATATATATTAATTTGTTTTGATTTGGACTTCTAGTAAGCGAGATTCATGATTAAAATTGGCCTTTTCTTTCCTAATCAATATGTCATGATATTGATTTAGAAGATATACAACTTTTTGAATGCCTTTGCTGTATTTAGGCCAGAGACTTAATTCTCCGATAATATTTGATGATAAATATTACATTTTGGTCTATTTTACGATGAGAATATCAGACAGAATTGTGCTAATAATTACTGTATATTTTATCAACGCATGTCAACATAGAAAATTTAATATTGGAATAAAAATTCAATGATTCAATAATCACGATAAACGCTACAATTCTAGCCCATGTATTTCAATTCTTGTTACTTCATTCATATTGATATCATTCATTCAATTTATCTAACACAAATACTTTATAAAATGTACACCAATTTTGAAAGATCCGTCATTATTCACGCGTGCGTATTAGATTGAACAGATATTTATTTTAGATATATTAATTTAACAATGATCGAATTACAATTTTACATTTTCAAACAATTGCCTTAGTTAGACTGATATGTTTTAGCCTAAATAAAAAAACACCGGTTATAATTTATCAAAATTGAATATGAATATCATCAATATATCATAGCCGACTAATTGAATTTTGTAGCGTTTTTCTCGAGTCTTTCAGAACCCCGTTAATTTATCTAATAATTGTTATTGAGAGGTTTCAGTTTTTGTTTTTCATTCTAAAATACTCTCAAAAAATCTTGAAAAAACTGATCGTCTTGCATGACATGTTTATCGGTTATCATGACTGGATTCTCATGAAGCACGTGGGTAAATTTTTTGAATTGTTTATCAAACACATCCATTTGACTGGTTTATCTATTTTAATTAAAAACTTTGTCTTCTCCGAAGAAGATAACTATTCAAGCTTATCCCCCCTTAATAATTTTTGGAATCAATGTCGCCTCTTGTCTCTGTACTAATAGAAGTCGAAAGTAGATTTCGCATTTACCTGCCATGAAGTCTTAGGGATTGTAACATGCTATTCCATACAGGCAGGAATCTATGTATTTAGAAATCGTGCTACAGCAAGGTTGAGATTTACGTTTTATTATATTGATGTTGATATGGATTTTGTAACGTTTGGATGATAAACAATGCCTGCAGGTGTGACCGTAGTTGATAACCAGTGCTAAAAACACTCTGAAGATTCATCATTAGAACAAAAACAACGAAAATTATATCATGTAAAATTAAAAACAGTTATCTGAGAGCACAGTTTTTGAAATTCATTTCATGGAAAATTTTTTATTTGAGCCTCCGTCGTGTATACCGTATTACCGTTGTCATAAAAACTAAGAATTGGATTCGAGAAAACGTATCCATAAGAATGATCAATACATGCTGTTTTAAGAGCTTTAGGAAATCTACATGCAAACTTTGAAATGAGTCAGTTGTTTTAGGCAAAGCCGAAAATTTAATCATTGTTAAACCTGAAAATTTTGTAAATTCATTTAAATGCTTTTACAGTAGATTATTAATCTTTGTCTATTCAGTGCCGAATATAGTAACACAGCAATCATCTTTGCTCGAACCATAACCGGTATATATGATCAGTCAAAGTTAATGTCGCTTCACTCATTTATTTGAGAAAAAAACTATTGGAGAGGTTTTTGATTCGAATCAAAAGGCCATTATTAAATGAGATATGCTGGTGGTTTATGTAAAATCAATCGTAATGCGGGTTATTTTTGATCTTTAGTTATCAATTATTCATTAAAAATATGACATCTTTTAACATATCATTGATTGTATCTTGGATTAAGGTTTCTTGCTTCATTAGAACATCGATGAGGGTCTTTGAATGTATGGTCTAAATAAAAGAAATAATATTTTTCATCAAGAGACTTGGATAGCCAAGATAGTGTAAACAATATAGGCTGTTTATTTGTTCGCCTCAAAACGATTTATATGTGTAAGGTTTAAGTAAAATGCACTATCTTTGTATGGACTCAGTTGTCAAAACTGTGAAAAATTTTATCGAATCAAACTGGAGATGAGAGCCTTATCTATAGATATAATATATATATCTATCGTTCTAAAAATGGTGGACATTTTTAAATCAATATATTAATGTTAGTACTTAATTATAGATTTGGCTATTTTATGTCTAAATTTCTGTTATTATTTTACGTACATACGCTATCAGAACCTATATGTGGTTGAATGTTCGATGTGAAATTACAACTCAAAACACCTATAAACGAGGGGTCAACACGTAGAAGAATATGAAGATTTGATGGTATTGCCATACGCTTCCTATATTTATCAATTTCGTTTTTAGTTTCTCAAAAGCTTAGAACTATTGTTATGTTGAAAACCAAATTGGAATTTTCTTCTTTTGTAGATGAGTCAGTTCAAACATGCGGCAAAATCCTGCATATATCGATGATAAATCTTGATATTCGACATGAAACATTTAAATTCGGTGATTTTCTTATGAACATGAATTCGTCAGATGGCCTCATTTGTTTGCGAGTGTGGACTTAAATCTTTGATAGAAAAAAGTTGAATTAGATATGAAATATCGTTCATGAGAAATTCTCATGTGTCTAATATACATACATGGTTATTTTCAGTGTGAATATTAAAAACCGCAGGCAAAGTTTTGAGATGGTCCTTCCGTCATTCTCCAGAAATTATGGTGTAGTGGAAACAGGTTTCAGCATTTGAAATACAGCCCAGCTAGTAATATTGATATATTTGAAAGATTGTTGAAGCATGGGCGATTCAAAAGGGGTGTGTATTATATTTTGGATAAGATTAAAAGTGTTTTACATCCATGAGGTTCTTTTGATCTTTCGATAATAAAATTTAGAAATACGCTCGATTATGGTAAATATTTGAAACAAAACCTTTTTATTTTAAAGAGAGAGTTATATCTTCTCAAGTTTAGGTAACCGATGCTCGTCAACCTGAAGCTAACTAATACGTCTTGCTTCAAATAATGGAACATAATTTTAACTCTCTTGTCGCCTTTTTGATCACGACCAAATGAAAATCTCACCTTGAAGCATATTCGTTTTAAATAATGACTGATATAAACTGTTTATCGTCCTTACATTTAACGAAACACGACAGAGAGACGTGAAGTGCTGCAGTTTTAGTAAACTTCGATAGTTATACTTCCTTTAGCTTCAGACATTATCACAATTTTTGCAGTTGCCTCACCTGTCGCGTCGAATCGATATTAAAAAATTTTGAAAAGTTGTCATTCTTCATCAAAGTTGGTGATTTCGATGCAGTGGGTACCCACCAACCTATATCCATCAACCCTCAATACACGCGTCACGTTCAGACATGATTAATTTTGGATTTCAGAGGCACGGATCACACGAATGAATGTAGAATATATGGGATAATAAAGAAGTGACACCCTTTTTGATGTCGCAATAAATCAACGATATATATTTCAAATGGCGTATTTTTTTTAGAAATAATCAATAATATATTATCATTTATATAAAAAAATTTTCAACTCATGCTTATCATAGACTGCTGAGATGTCTCAATTAACATTTATTTAATCGAAGCTTAACGCTTGCAAAAACTGGTCAATGTTACTATAAATCTATAGTTCATCTTATAATTATATTCATGCAAGTATCATATCAAATATATCAATCAGATTTTACTGTATTTTGGTCGCGAAAAAAATGTGTTAAATATGTGCACTTGTATCGATGATCTCCTAACAAATGGGTGATTCGTAGTTTTATTTGAACTTAATTAGTCTCTTCTGCGCCTATATTGACAGAAATGTTTGAAGATGAGAAGATGATAATTCTCATAATATTTACGGAATTCAAATATCGATCAACGAAACTGATGAGTTAGTTCTTAAATATCAAAGGTATTAATAACTACTAAATAGATTGATTATAATAAATGTGCTCACCCGATTGATCGTTATACAAACAATGAACAGCAGAAACCTATCTGTGCGTACAATACAATGTATTAATAACGTATAAAGACTTTTTTATGCCATGAAAATTCACATTGTAAGCGTCACAGCTTTTGTAAAATATACAGAGAATCTCAAATTTCAAGAAGTATATTACATCGAGTGGTAAAAAATGATCTCGACTTACAATGTTTGAAAAATCAAATGGCCCAAACGTTTTACATAAATTCCAAAGAAATTAAAGAAGAGATTGTGTAAGAATATTTCATCCTAAATTTAAATACGATATAATACAAAGTAATGTGCTCTTTGATGAAAAATTGTAACATTTAAAATTCAACTTATTCTCTGAATGACCGTGTCTTTTGGCCTAAAGTGGTGATTTAACGGAAATTAATTGTCATATATTATCAAAAAGAGGGACCTCCTTTCAAAATCAAAAATGGTTTCTCTAACTGTTTCTTCGTATTGAAAAACGCTGCATATTTTTATTCAACCTTGTCTCATAATAAATGTGGATTACTATTGCAACATTCAGTCAAATGAAATTTATTGCATCAAAGTAGATCGTGTTCTGTAAAAAATTTTACCTTTAACCAAGATGGCAGTTCTGAATATCTTACTAATGATACAATACAATATTTAGAAAAAGGACGCTAGATTTTATGGTCCTGTATCATTGAGCTCCATACAGCCACGATTAAATTCTCGCGGACTATGTAATATATGGATTACTAAGTGAATTAATTGATAAAATTAATATTCAAAATATCGAGGAATTCAAACAAAAATGGAAGAATCTCGCGATAATGTTGATCAAGATGTAATAAGAAGATATATGTATAAATGGCGAAACCGGCCTCAATATTGTCTTAGTGCACGAGGCGGACATTTTATTATGTACTTATGATTAAACAAATTTTGAATCATTTTAATTTTCAATATGTATATATAATACATTTAAATTTGTACAATTACTTATATTTGGAATTCAAACAAAGCTCAAAACAACTAACACAATTCTTTTTAAATTAAATACTAAAATCAATTTTTCCGAATTAAAATACAGTCGAATCCTTTTTGGATTAGTGATATGATAGGTTTACCCAAAAATAAAAGAAAATGGTCAATTTATAGTAGAATCACATTGTGACAAGGTTTTGTACACAAAATTATTTGATTAAAAAAGTGTTGATTTACACATCTCAAAAACTTTCGATGCAAATACATATAAAATTTCTGTATATTCAGACAATATGATGTAAATATTTC
>JWZT01002968.1:0-31127 GCA_000827895.1 Thelohanellus kitauei | reverse complement strand
TTTCAAAGTCGTATGTATTTAATTAATTTCTATTCTTGGAATTCTATGGCATTATTTGAAATTATTTGCCGCACGAAAAACCATTTTCATTAATACGCTTTATTATTATATTTGAATATCATCGAGATTTTTAGAATTTAAATTCATTTCAGTATATTCAATATTAATTATTCTGAAAAGGAAACTAAGATGGAGTACAGACAAAATTATGATCCTCAAGCACTCAAGACATTTCTCGACAATTATATCAGTCAAACAAATGTTCAGGATTTATCAACTCAAATGGAAGCTGTCAGAAGTTGGATGTCACATTTCTGGAATCGCAATGATTCACAAGCTGATCATATATTTATTCAAAATTTTCCAAATGAACTCTATACACGGTTTAATTTGATGAGTGATGGAAGAACGGATATATGTAGAGATCAAGAATTTGAAACGCTATTTTTTAATGTTTTCACATTCCTATTTCGATATATCCACTTGATAAGCGACGACAGAGCACGATCTTTTGTTGTTCTATTTTTAAAATTTATCAAGACTCGAAATATTAACTCTGCATATAATCCAAACTATTTGATAAATTCAATCATCACCTGCGTGTTCCATCACCCCAACAGACTCCTATTCATTAATGAAAATGGAATGCTAAATTTTTTATATTATTTCCGTAATTTCATTGTCAATTTGGCAGAAGGATTTAGGATAATGTGTAAATCTATTTACGAGATAAGTATTTGGAATATCTCTCCATTATCTCTTGTAAAAATTACAGAAAACCTAAATCAAATAATTATGGCGTTTCATGATACAAAAGAAGAAAAATTCATAATGCTTCTCTTCACCGCTTTCAGAATGTATAATCGTTTTAAATTGTTTGACGAAGTCGAATTCAACACCTCATCTTTCTTTGAAATCACAATGAATATAATTTCACTCAAAATTAATACTTGCAACCCTATATTATTCTCACATATCTCAAAAATCTGGACATGCATAATTAATGGACCCAGAAATACCTTCCGAATAGACTCATTTGAAAAATTGATATGTTTTGCAGGTATATTCTCAATCGATTTATCAAATAAACTGAAGAATGTTTTGAATGGATCCGGCAACTTTGAATTAAACGATAATCAAAAGCAGAGGCTATTTATAGTCCATTTTTCATTGGTAGTCTATCCTATTATGACGTCCAGCGATCAAAAATGGTTACAGTCTGCCTTACTAGGTTTACATGAATCATTGAAAAACTACCTTTTAAAATTTCGGATTCATGAATTTCCAACAGAATTCCTATTCATTTTTTTACAATATTATCTAAAGAGCCTCGTTACACTTGATCTTAAAATTTCGAAACTTGAAGATAAGGTTATTACGGATATATTCTTACGATTCCAGACATATCCATCATTCAGTAATATTTTTTTATATACAGAACTACATTTGACTTTCCTTGCCACTCATTTACTTTTTAGAATGACAGATCGATCCCAGTTTATCAAGTCCTTTTTTCCGCCTGGTCTAGCAAAGATTAAAAAATTCCTCAAGGACTTGATTCTGGGACTTTCTGATGAGTCACATATCCTCAAAATGAAAAATGAGAAAAAACTACATTTGTATGAAGATCTAAAAACAAAATATCTTTCGATGATCGATCCAAATTTTCAAAAGGATATCTTTTCGGCATGCGAATCCAATATACTCTTTGCTGTTCAAAATCAAACACCGATTGTTTCTGAACGCGAAGAATATAAAATGTTCAAACAAGTCCTGACTTTAAGTATCGTTACGTTCAACGATTCAAATTATTTGGTTAAAACTGTTTCCGATTACTATATGAGATTGTTAGATGCTTACTCTAACTATTTTTCTGAGGTTTCCCCAAATCCTGAGAACGCCAAATCTAGGTCTATTTCAACAATTCGTTCATCTACATCCTTGCAGTCCAATTCATTGTATAACTACCCTTTTCACGTTCTTATGAGTTATTTCAGGCTGATTTATGAACTTAAATTTATTTTTGGTGATATCAATTCAAAGCTACATAATTTCAAATTTTGGTGAACTTTCTTATTTATACTTATCTTTTACTTTTTACTTATGACTTTTTGAATTATACATACATTTTTTATGCATAATCCAAGAAGCATTTGCGATTTACTCTGTAAATTCGGTATGTTTTTCATCATCTTGACAAAGCAGGTTTCGTTACTATCTATCCAGCTTGTTTATTAAAGGTCCGACGTTCCAAAATCATATGAAAACTCTAATTCGCACACATGATTGTAAAAGGTTTTGACATTAACGACCATTAAAAATTGATAAATATAATGATTACATTCGTTATCAATTCCACGAATCATCTTTCAAAGTCATGCGTTGACTCAAAATACTAAAAAATCGACTCCAATTTATTCACATATATTCCTGATGATTTTTTGGTAGAGTCATCATAGGTTTACCCACATATTAAAAATGATACACAATTAACTGTTTTTATTATACGAATTATGTAAATGTAATGCACGGGAATATCCGTGTTCATTCGCGAAATATTAAGAAAATATATCTTTGTTGTCGATATTCCGATCATTAATTAAATGGATACATGATTTAAGCCTTAAATCAACATTTATCTTAATATCCTGAGATGAATAAATAACTATACATTCACGGATGATATTTATCAAATATTTACCAGATTACACAGTAAGATTTTACATATATCAAGACGAAGAATACCAAAATTTACATCTAACATAAGCATTTTTTACTCGTTTCAGATTTCTGACAAATATTTTATAGACAAATAGAAAATAAATTGATTCGAAATGTAAAGGATTGGCTTAAATATAAATTAAACTACTTTTTATCACAAAATTACACAAAAAATATGATTAATAATAACTTGCCTCCATTACCTATTTTTCTGATATATTTTTAAAGAATGAATCGAAGGAAATCATTTGCTCAGATTTTTTACTAGTAAATTCAAAATGAAATCAAAATAACAGATCGTTAGGATGTTATATTTATCATTATTAGAAAATAATTCAAATATTACGATACTCCGTTTCAATATTTCGAAAATAAAATATAAAATTTATATTACTATATTATGCTACATGATTTGTGAAAATGTGATGAACGAAATATTGAGATCATTTCATCTTATACAACAATACGTCTACATGGTTCTACTCACTTATTCTTCACTAAATACCAAAATTTTGATATTTTATTCATTTGCAAACACAATCGAATATATTTATAGGGAACAGAGATTTCATTATTTGCTCCATTAAATAGAATCTTTTTCACACTGATCTATATAAAATGCTATAAATACAATAGACTTATATGGTGTTCACTTTACAATTTACACTTATTAGTCAAAATATTAATTTATTGTCTATTTAATACGTTTCCACGTGAAACTATTTAGAATCGATCAGGAATACAGTATTCTATTTGAATAAAGCATGAATATATATCATTTATGTTAATCCTGTGTTTAGTACTGACTGAAACAATGATATATTTTTTGATACAATCGATAATGACACATCAATGACACAAATTCGATTTTTTATAGTTGTATGGCAAAGATAAATTCTGATTTACAGCCTGGATCTTTTTTAAATGCCGAAAAATTTACAATTATTTCAATATAAATTTTTATTAATCATGTATAAATTGGTGATGATATTTTACTCCCAAATTTTCCAAAATAAGTATGTTTATATTACATGGAAATTAATTAATGTGATTTGGGGGTGAATTAAGGTAGATTTTAGTTCTCAGAGAAGATATTCAGTTTTCATTCGAAGATGAATCATTATAAAGATGCAACACAGGTTCTTAAATATGAATTAACGCAGAATGAAGTTCAGACCTGTTTTTAAAAATTATAAGATTGATTTATTAATTCGAAATATGAACAAAAACAATGAAAGTCTCACACTCTCAATAATCGATTGAATCTTTACGAATTTCCTAATTCTAGAGATAATAAACAGCCAATATCCAATTAAAAACAAGTATAGGTCCGACCATACATAACTATAGATAAAGGGCTCCCTTAATACATATACACCAAGATTACAATATGTGGGTTAATAGACAAATAATTCGATGAAGCTGCAAATCTGTAAATAAATTACTGGTAGAAGATGACTACCGTTGAACGTTGTTTGAAGAACACAATTAGCTGATTTTTTAAAATGGAATTAAAAAAAAAGACAATGCAATGTTAAAATTATGTTTAATGACATTCATACAATATTTGATTTTGTAAACAATGAGATAAGAATTTTATAGTGGATAATTTGGGAATATTAAATTCTTAAATTTATTTATATTGTATTTTGCTGTTTTAATTGACTCAGTTTTAAAATTGCACCTTAACAGGTTGGCGATATTCCATTGGATAATGTGAGTAGAAAGATGCTTAGGTCTGTTTTTCGGACTTCCTGTGAGTTATACACATCTAAGAAGATGGGATATATTGCAAATATACCCCATTGCAATTATGTGATACTTTAGATCTAATTTGAGATAATATTTTCACCTTTAATTTAAAAAAAACTGCAAACACAGAATCACATAAAGAATATAACTTTAACAAATAGATGAAAATTCAATTTTTTGTCCTCAAATAACGATTAGTGTGAATATTTATAACCTTTTAGAATTTATTTTACGAAATTTAACGAAAGTATAAGGATTACATGACGAACAGCTGTCCTTTAATAAACTTCAACAGGCGAAGTCTCGGTCTATGTTTTAGAACTGTTTTTGTGTCTTAGAAATTAATTGATAAGATTTCATTCCAGTTAATTGGACGGCTTTAGAATTTGATTATGTTTTTTTTGTTCATGGATATTAGAGGCAGACATGCATGGTATATTTCTGATTCTTTTAGTTGAGGCTAGAGGGAACGATTTTCCTGTTATAAAATTTGGAAAAAATCGATCGTGATTAATGATACAATATCGTGAGGCTCAATTTAATTAATAAATTATACGTTGGCTAATGATATTTCGAAATTTAAGATTTACTCATAGATGTGTCAGAGTAGCACTCTGGTCCTCATAATATTGATTTTTATAACTCATTAATACAAAGAGATTAGCATTCGATAATATATGTTCCATTTATCATTCATTTCGTTGATTAATCATTATTTTTTGACTGGGCCTTAGGAGATTTTTTAACCTGAACAAGTACATTACTGTACTGATTTTACCTCAACCGTGATTGCTATGCTGTCCACGCGCGAAGCCCCTTTCAGGGTCGCATCTCGGATAGTAATCCTTCTGTATGCACGTATTAGTGTAGTTCAAGACTTTTAAGTGATATCCATTAACCCCCATGTATCTGACCTCTTGGACTATGATGGCATATCGGCGTTTTTCCTCGGTAAGTAAATGAATTATTATAAATATATTTATGACTGAATGGAACTATTTGCCTAAATTTGCTGATTATACAATACATTATGTAATTATCCATAGGTAAAAGACCTCGGATAGTTCTCAAACAACATTGTTTATATGATAAACCGATCAGTAAATACAGTGGCATTCATAAATATTCCTTTCCGCCCAACCTAATTGCGTGAGTCTAGATTTACGGTTGATACGTAAAAATATACCATTTATATCATATTTTCTCGATTAAGATGATAATTTAATCTCTTACCGAAAAAAATCAAGATTTTTTGAATTGCGATGAAGATTGTGCCAAGACTATGATGGTTAATTCATCTCAATTGCAAAAAATAATCATCTCAAGGACGTACTTTACAAAATCATTTGATCGTCATTGATTTTTATATCTTAGAGTACCCCTTTTTCGTTGAGCTCAACATGATTAATTTTTACCAATATGTTGGTTATATCTGTCTTAATAGAGGGTGTTATATTATACATGATTTAACTCACAGGGTCAAAATTACAAGATATAAGGTAAGTATTTAACAACAAAAAGTGTTTTCAATATTTAATCAACTAGATTATCAATAGAATTTTCATCCTGTAAGTTAGAAAAAGCCTAAAATATTTTTATGGTCCCATGATTCTTTTTTGTTTCTAACTAAATTTATTTCAAACCATTTTTATGATTTATCAAAACAAATATTAAAATTACAATTTTTTTATTTATAGGCTTACATCACAAGATTTTTGTGAAAAAAATACAATAATATTAATCGTAGTATCAATATAGATCACGTTGGTGAACGAAAATTTACGATGTAGGTTGCATTGTTGATACAAATCATAATTTAAAAGATATGGATATTCTCTCAATAATCCAGAAATATTCAAGAATATATAATTTGGTTTTTAGGTATCCAGCGAATTATCAAACATGTCGATATATCCCAGTTAATAATTTGTTTTAAAAATGCACTTGTATAAATGATTAAAATATCTCAATATATCATGTTTTAGAGATTAAAATAATTTACGTGACAACTAAATTCATTCATCATACCGGTCTCATTAAAGGTTTGTAAATCAAACTGGGACCAAATGGAAAATCAGATTCTTACTTTACAAAGAGACTGCGTTCAAAAATGTGCATTTATTTAATCGTGATTATACTTTTTGGAGAAATCATTTTTACAAATAAATCTGTAATGATTATAATAAAAATTAATGAATATTAATTCTAATAATTTTTTGGTCGTTTAGAATGTTATTTCTACAAAAGTCTACTAAATATTATATCCTGTAAAAGTCCTTTTGCTTTTAAATCTATGGTGGCGGAATTTCAAACATTGAATTACAGCAGAGAAGTGAGCGTTTCGACTCGCTTTAACATTTAGATAATGATGTACGTAAAAATGACATATACTTTTAAATTATGGTACAGATTTTAGAGGAGTAAGTGGCGATTAAAGAATATGAAACAATATTTAAACAATTTAAATATGTAGATGATTCAATCATATTATAGATTCAATATTATGAAAATTAATGATAACTCGTTTATTCTAATTTAAAAATATCTGTAAGGTATCTGAGTTTTGGGGTAAAATCTCGTATTTAAACATTCATTTCAGTAGTTATGGTCCCATGATTCTAATTGACAGATAAATATGTTAATCCAAATCAACAATCGTGTTGCTGATTAGGATTGGGCAGTTTTAAAGATATTTGTCGAATTTGAAAATCGTATTTGAATGTGATAAATGATATCCAAGAAGTGTAGTGAGTATTGATTCCTTTGAGCAAAATGGTATCGTATTAACCATGTCTTCTGACTCCCATGATCCATTGTGAATGGCGTTTTCTATTAAAATTTAATGGCTCATACTTTATATAATTATTCGTTTAGATATACATTTTAATAATTTTTTTAATCAAATACAGTTAATTAAGTGGGTTTTTGGGAGGATTCAATTGGTGATATGATTTTAAACCCATTTATGTTGTAAAAAGAAAATTTAAATTTAACATACACAAAATTCATTTAGATGACGAAAATTTTAAACTGACTGAATATTTTCGAAATGACAATCTCACACAGTAGAAAAATTATATCTATCGAGTCGTCAACCTTAATATATAGGTATATTAAGGTAAATTTAGAAACCATTTAAGAATTTACAATAACACGACATATAAAAATGCCTCTTAGTCAGCCTTAAAAACTACATTTTGATAGTTTAATCATGAACCAACAAAAACAAATATAATCCCAAACCTAAGGTGAGGCATTAATCAATAAGTTAATGAAATTAATGAATGTGTCCCCGATGTTAAATTAAAATTCTTTATCATCTGTTTTGGATAAAATGCGAATGCAATGAATATAAACAAATAATGATTTATGGCTTATCAGTTGTATTCTGAGTACTTTAATTGTCAATTTTACCTATAAAATGTGAATTCAGAACATGACAATTTGGTGTTCATAAGCTTGAATCCAGTCAAAACCTCTGTGATGTGAATTCGTCGTTTCAGAAAGAAAATTTTCAATCAGATATTCTACCATTCATACTCTAAAGAATCAATCATGCATTTGTTAAAAGATACTAATTTATTGAAAGATCAAGAATAGCTGTTTAAATCGAATTCAGATGCTAGTAATCTGCGCAAAACAAAAATGCGATTGGAGGAAATATATTTTGGAAAAATGTATTGTGATAATTGTAATAATATGTGATAGATGAAAATAATCCAGTATTGATGGACATGGGATTTGATAGATAACGAAGATCACATAAATGATTTCTTACAATTTATTATTTTACTACATATTTAACTCTTTCGGATATAAAGATTGAAAAAGATGTTTAGGCGGTCTTTTCAAGTCGTTTATTTAATAAAAATGCATTAGGATAAAATAGTCAGTTTGTATTTCGTTGATTGATAATTGCCATTTTTTACCTGTTATCATATATTCAGGTAAATATACATATTTTATGTATGTTATTAGTTATCTCATTTTTGTCTGAAAGTGATCGCGTTTTATCACAGTTTGAAAATTAACAATATGTTATCAAGTGAAACAGAAATTAGCTTTACATGATGTATAAGGTTTGAAAATATCGCACACAAATACGTGCGCTGTGCCTTAAATCTTTCCTATATGTGAGAATAAAAGCTAGTATTAGTCAACGATTTTAAAGTTGCGTCTGTCTGATAGTCTTTTATAGTTAACATAGTGAGTTACTTTCAGAGAGAATAATCCAGTTATCTGATATGCGGTGTAAAATGACTTGCTACTTGCTAGACCATGTGCCCATTGATTACTCTCAAACCGTTCAGATTGTATCGATAAAAAACCTTCGCAGTTTTCGTTAACTCCTTGGACATTTTTCAAACGAAATTTTTAAAGAGAACAATATATATTAATTTAACTTCATACAATAATCAGTTAGCTGCAATCCCCTGCATCTTTTGGGATATCGCTGAGGCGCAAAAAATTGAGTTAAAGTGAAACGCATTTGTCACATATATGAATTGAATATTTATCAAATTTAATTTTCATGTAGTATCTATAAAAATAAAAAATACATAATATAGAAGATATGATTCTGATAGACAAACTGCGTCAATCCATCTAATAGGCATCATTTATAATATTATATATCATATTTAAAAATGTGTGATTTTAGACTTATTTTAAACAATCAATAATGAAAAAATCTTTATATTTTCTATTAAATTAAATTTGTGTGTGTTATTATTAACGCATTTTTCTTCAAGATGTCTGAATTCCTGCCATTGACAGTCAAATGTTCTAAAGATATTTTTATTATACAAAAATAATGATAAATTTTAGATCGAATCTTACAAAAACTATAAACAATACCACAGTAGACGAATGCCCATGTTATACTGGATAAACTTAACTAATGTTACCAAGATCCCAAAAGAGTTAATCTTTATCAATTTTCACATACTATTAAAAAAAAGATTTGAACGGAATCTGTGAATGTGATCGTTTGCGAATCTGATATTTTGTACAGGAATTGTGCAAAAAATGAATAACTTCGTATTAATTGGTAAAATTTACAATCGGCTTATATAAATTCATTTGCATTCTAGAATGTTCGACTATTATGATTTGAAATTGTTTGCATCACGAAAAATCATAATCCATTAATGAATCTATTGTATTATTTGAAAAAATTTCAGAGGTAAAGAGATCTATTTATTTAACGTTTGTACAAGTATATTTATTCTGAGGAGAAAATTAGGATGGAGTTGGGCCAAAATTTAGATTATCAAGCTTATCAAACTACTTTTGACCATTATATCAGCATATCAAAGGTTCCTGATTTGCCAAAACAAAAACAAGTGGTCAGAAATTGGATATCATATTTCCTGAATAACAACGATTCTCGAGCAAAGCAAATATTTATTCAACATTTTCCAAATGAACTATATCGAGCTTTTAATTTGATGATTGATGGAAGAAAGAATATACACGAGAACCAAGAGATAGAGAAGTTATTTTTAGATGTGTTCACAATCATATTTAGAGATAATACCCTGATACACGATGTTAGGGCACAATCTTTTATCGTTCTCTTTTTAGAATTGATCAAAACAAAAGATTATAATTCGGAATATTGTCCGAATTTCCTGATTGGTTCCATCCTAATTAGTGTTTCACATGAACCAAATAAAGTCCTGTACATAAATGAAAATGCAATGCTTAATTTTATATTTTATTTCAATATTGGAATCGTCAATTTAGCCAATGAATTTAGGATCATGTGCCAATCTATTTACAAGTTAGATTTTGGAAATATTTCTTCATTATGTATGGTCAAACTTACAGAAAACGTAAATCAAATAATTATGTCATTTAATCAAAAAAGAAGTGAACAATTGGCATTTGTGTTGATCACAGCTGTTAAAATGCTAAATCGTCTAAAATTGCTAGATGAAATAGAATTCGACACGACTGAGTTCTATAAAATCACATCTGATCTGTTTTATTACAATATAAATAATAACAACAATTTGTGGATTCTTCCAGATATCTCAAAAATATGGAGTGGCATTATAAATGACCGAAGAATTATTTTTAAAATCGACAGCTATCGAAAATTGATAGTTTTTAGCTCTATTTTTGCTATTAATGTAAACATAAAGCTGGTGGATCTTATTGATGCGTCTGTTCGAATTGAAATGAACAAAATTATGAAGCAGAAGCTGTATATAATCTATTTGGCTTTAGTCGCCTATCCTTTTATTTATAAATACACACGTAAGTATTTTAAATATTACCTCGAACAACTCCACGAGTTGTTTCAAATGTATCTAGATGTATATTCGCTTAACGATCATCCAATCGAGACCCAATTTTTTATCGTTCAATTTTTTATCAAGATCAGCGGGACTTTAAACATTTATCTCACGTCCAATAATAAATGGTTATCAGGAATTTTTGTCATCGCTTATATAGACACCCATCATTAAGTAATATTTTTTATCTAATAGAAATACATTATTATTTCCTAGCAAGACACTTCTTTTTGGACATTTCATTTATTCGGAAGTATATCGAACCTATCAAAGACGGCTATTTAGAGAATATTAGACGTTTCACAGAAGGATTGATCTCGTCTGTTATTGATAGGAACTATATCAACAAATTGAAGCATGAGCAAGCATTATATATGTATGAAGATGTTAAAGATAACGTCCTTTCGATGATTAGCCAAGATTTTATCACGTTAGTGTTTTCGCATTCTGAATCTTATTTAAAACAGGCCATTAAAATTAAACTAGATGATATTGTGTTCGGAAATTCTGAATACAGTACACTCAAGCGATTGTTTCCATATGTCATCTGTTCATTAAACGAGTCTGATTATTTTTTGATGGAGGAAGTCGATAGATACTTGAGAACGCGTAATGCAGACAGATATTTATCAAATGGTACACCTGGTTCGAATATATCAGAAAATGAATATGAATTTCAACGTAATCCTTTCCCAATATTTTTGAGATGGTTTACGCTGATTTATGAGATGAAATTTATTTTTTGAGATATCAATCAGATTTACAAACTTACAGTCCTTATTTTGGATTTAGTTTTCACGTTTTTTTTCTGTTTTCTTTTAAATCCTCATTTTTGAGATTAAATAATCTGTGTATGATATTCTGATATTCACACAATCACATATATTTCTTCAGCCAACGATCTATGTATGATCCACACATTTATACGCATGCGACGTAATACGTTAATGGGAAAACTCTCTCTTAAACTGCTCTATAAATATCTTAGAAAACTCTACCAGACCTGTTTAGTCTAATCTCGATTATTATAAATTATGACGTTGATAATTTAATCAACTCTTTTTCAGCACGATTCAGTGATTTTATGCCAACTTACAGTCTAGGCATTATTAAATATTATTGAATCCATCACCCAAGTTTAGAAACCGTGAATTCATATTTTTGGGGATATATATGTGTTTGAAATTATGGTTAAACTGCTTGTAAATAAGGAAAGTCAATTAAGAGCGCATGTGTACCAAGTGTTCGTACAAAATTTGCTGAAATATTAAGGTTACTATTTATTGTTCTTCCATATACACATTTTTAATATATATTTACCCATATACATTTTATACGTCAATGATGATATTTCAAATATATTATGATATGAATTTACCTAGTTTTTGACAATATTAAATGAAATGTTTTCATCGTTTCAATACGTATGTTACCGACATATTCTGTAATCTTTATCTCTCTTTGTCGCTTCCATCACGTTCTTCATTATTTGAACATAACTGAAATGGAATAAATTTGAAATTTCAAGAAATTTATTGTGGGAATAAATACCGATTTCAATTTATTGTGATGGATAAGGAGAAATTAATAGATTTTATGTCTAGAGATAACAAAACATCATTTGTGTCATTTGATAAAATATAGAGAACATTTCAAAAACTGAAATTAACCACGAAAAAAATCTATGAGAGAAGTAGAAACGTATTAAAATGTATAGCTTTAATATTTTTACAGCCACTCTTGTAAGCAATCTCAGCAGGATTGACCAAAATCGTAAAATGAGACTCAAACATTTGGATTGTATAGGCAATGCTTCTACGTTAATTGTTACTTAAAGAATTTTACAAATGTTAAACTCATTTTATTTCTTATTAAAAAGTATATTTGAAAAAGAGACGACAATTTCTCTTCTTTGTTAATTGTAGTTATATAAAAATAGGGTTAATGGGCTACTAATCAAGAAGCTGATTTTTAAAAATTTCTGACTGATTTAATTCAACATAATTCGAATATTGTTGCTAAAATTTGTGTATTTAACATATTGAAAAACAAATAAAACTAAAGCACACTATTCTTTTGATAAAAAAAGTTAAACAGAGTTTCGGGATCATTTGTTCGAAAGAATCATGTACTTATTATGAAAATACAACGATTTTTTTTTTAAATTTCATTTTGAATCATAACGAAAACTCTGAAAAGTTTAGAAATTCTTTTCACTCTATTTCGTTTTAAAAAAGTCGAGAATATACATAACATGACGAATTAGTTAAAGAAATCTATAATGTATACATATTATTGTAGTAATATATTTAAAATTCTGAAATAAGGTGAAGGAACGCCGTTTGGCCGCGTTCCATGTTACAAAAAGCCATAGATATTTCCCCGAATTCACCAAATACTTTTATTTTGGTCAAGCCTTATTCATATCAAAAACCCTATTCGGCTTCAACCGCATTTTGCTTCGAAAAACAGATAAAAAATGTAAAAATAAAATGATCTTATTGGTTGTTGTTAGAATACTTTGAATTTAAATTCTATAAATCGTATATAAATTTTCGAAATGTCTGCCTCGTGGACGAAGACAATAATAAAGTTTTTTCCGCAATTCAAAAATGTATTTTCTTATCACATTGTCATCGATTTTATCAAAATCTTCTTCCAAATTTGATTTAATTCCTCAATACCTTGAATATTAGATTTATAAATATATTCACTCAGATACCCCATATTGGATCGTACAAATGATTTTAAATCGACGCTGTTAGGTTACCTTTTGAGTCACATCATGCTATCTATGGTTTTTTCTTTTCCATATTATCTTGCATCTTTAGCATGATGTGCAGAAGCGCCATCTTGCCGAAAGGTAAAATTATTTATACAAACAGATCTGATCTGATGCAGTAAATATTCATTACACAAATTATGATGATAATATGGCTCATTTATTTTGACCATATATTCTACCAATTAAGGTGCGGTTTTCAATGCAAATAAACACTTAGAGAAACCATAATTGAGTTTTTTAAACGCAGGCAGTGTTTTAGTATAACCTTTTTGAATTGATTACTAGTTTAATCGTGCCATTATATGAATAACGCAGGCCTTTCTGAAGATTAAGTTGATATAACTAAAATTGATAATTATTTTTCATCACTTAACTAAATATTTTATATTCGTTAAAACTGAAGAGATCTTTTCTTGTACAGTTTAATATTTAGTTCTGTATGTTTTGAGTTAGATGTTGTACCTGAATTTTAAAAATATTGTAACTTTAGATTATTTTTTATCGTTAAATGTATAGAACGTCGTGTTATACGATTTTATTTGGATATTTGATTAATGCTTCTATGTTTACGAAAGTTAAAATTCTTGTGATTAAAACAGTAACTGTATGTTGTTAATATTTTCTTTTGTCAGAGCAGATGATGGCTCTTCACTTCAGGGTCTTCTACGATAGCGCTGGTTGAGCCCCTTTTCTAATCAATCTATCTAGTTTTAATTTCGATGATTTATTTCAGAACATACACTAATCAGCTTCGTTTATCCATATTTGAATACGGTACGTAAAATAAGGTATTATTTTCCTGCCTTCTTCGAAAAATATTAAAGACGTGCGTGCAGAAGAGTACTCTCATGCATATTTTAACTAGAAATCGGGCAATTATAATACGACACATCAATACATATATATCTATATCGAACATTCTTTTTTATTCCTGCCGTAAAATATATTATAAACCAATGATGATTTGTGGTATGATATAGGTTTGACCCCAATAAAACTCTTTAATGAATCAAAGTAATATCTCGTTGTTAACCTGGTTTTGTGCGGAAAATCTGAAATAACCTGAATATTGTAGACACATCTCATAAAGACTTTGATACGGATAAGTTAAAAATATATATATAAATGAGAAATATGTTAAAGATCTTTTGATATATTACGACGTTTTCATTATAATTACAATTTATCATGCTAACAAAAAAGGGTAAAATTTTTAAAGACACATGTAGATGCACGCTCATGTGTAATGGCATGTTTTTATGTGAAATACGTCACGGTTTGCGAATGCGTAATCGTTTTGTGGTTAATACTAGTTAAGAAACTGGATGCCATATTGATTCCCAATACTATGACGTGTGATAATGTATCGATGTTTAACTAACGGCCAGTGTAGAAATGGTTAGAATGTAGAATCTTTAAGCAGATAGGATGGATATTTAATGAGGACAGTATCGGAAATTTATGCACACGCGTCATCAGAATTAAAAAAATTGACGGCAATTAGATAGGATGAGAAAGACTTAAACTCTGCTCTAAAAGGAAAGGTTTGAGTTTTTTCTTATAAATAAAGATACTGAAAACCTCTCTTTGACAACGGTAGCTTAATATCCTGCTTTGAAATCACTGGACAAAAATAGAAATAAAATCTAAGTGGCTGATGATATATGTTTTTTGATACGCATATTCTATTGTGATCCATTAAAGTTTAATGTTTTGTTGTTATGGCTGAAACATATCACTCTCATTAATCTAAAATGATAATATAAAATTGTAGTAAGATCATTTTTGAATTAACATTCTAAAATATGAAAATCTGCTGACTCTTATACGCATGCACCAAAAACGACAGAATTTTGATAGCTGATGTAAATTTTTAAACCAATATTTATTAGAAATTTTGATTGAATGATATAAAATATAAAAAAGTATCCAGATTTAAAAATGTTATCGCTCTTATTTTAGTCGTTTAGCGTAATTATTCATTGAATTAAATATTATTCCGATACAGTATTTCGTCAATTGACATGTGTGGATAAATTACACAATATTAATTGATTGACACAATTCTAGCTGATATTCTCTGGATAAAAAAACAAAAATGAATATTTTTATAAAATATAGTCGAATTATGTGCCCGCCTACCTAAAAAAAAGCAGTCAAAAAGGTTCATATCTTCGAAATAAATATGATAATATATTGAATTGAAGAGAATAGCCAATTTTAATTCAGAGGCTCAATTTTTAGAATTAACAACTTAAATATTCAAAGATATATCGACGATTTAGTAAATTTGATGTTTTAAATACATCCCTGATTCTTAGGTATCAATGAATTTACTCTTCAATCAATTCTCAAAGTTTGAATACAATGTAAAGATTTTATTATTCGCGTAACATCGAATATTAATGATATTATACTAGAATAAATGTTAATAAATTTCAGAAAAATATGAATTCAATTGATTTTAGCATTATCTATATGAATATCATAAAGGATATTTTCGAGTTATGATATTTTTTAAGTCTCTTCGTCAATAAATCCGTTAAGATCAGCTCGAACTTTTATGCAATTTCTCCATATGGCTAAAAATTTACCAAAAACTTACATTAATTGGTATATCTTTTTCGACCATCACAAGGTTACATGACTTTGAACTATATCAAAACAGAATTTTCCTTCTCTCATATTTCAATTTCATTAAACACAGTATTCTGATCTTCTTCACCAACTTCTTCTAGCAGTCTCATTTTATATCAGGATATTCAAATTTTGTGTTTACACAGGTGTGTAAGAGGCTATGTTGAAGTCGCAATTCGTCACCTTTCCTGTAGAGTGGTTCAAATAGACAGTGTATATTAGATTTTACAAAATGCAGGTATAGATATTCAAAGCAATACTATATTGTTTGTTTAATCGTCGCTGGATATTTTCATTTCATTCCATGTTTGAAAAATGCATCAACGGCCTTGATGTAGAATTCGTATGAAATAATTCCTTAGTTTTTACGGAGCATACAGCCGCATTTTCATCGTGTGTAATTATTTTATCGATTGAGCTATCAATCAATGAATTAGCTAGTTTTGTAGCCTAATTGTTTTGATCTGCAGCTTCTAGACATCAGTAATTAAACACGTTTAAATTGATTGATTTCTATAAGTTCATCTGCATTTTAAATGAGATCATAAACATAATTTATCGATCTATTGATCATTACAATTACTTTTGAGAAGTAGATTTTACTTGATGGATTTGATATTATTTCTTCTATGGTCTTTTAAATTGTAAATATATACACAAGCTAATAAGATTGACGAATAGTTATTTCACAGATTTTTAAATGTGCCGCTATGTTTATCCGAAATAAACGACTCAGCCCATGGCATTTTCAAAATAGATCTTAAATTAACTAAAATTGTGATAAATTACTTAATGTTAACTAATCCAAAGATTTACATTTTGTGTGTCAACTAGTCACAAAATGGACAAAAATGTTACAACACTATGAATGGGTATGGTTTATAGATCAGGGTCATCCTTTGTTAATAGATATATAATTATTTGACGATAATTGTGTCAATAAACAGAAATGAATCATTTTGTGTTCGAATAATTTATTTATAAACATTAGCACATGTGAATGATTTATCATTATCAGTTTTCAGATAAGTTGAGTTACCTTGGGTAGACTCATCTTAACGTAAAGTTTTTCAGGTGAGCCAGGCTGTTTAAAATGGCGATTTTTTCTATTTAAGTACCAGAGTGTGTAATTCTTAAAAATTAATACATGAAGGACTTGTAACCTCCATAAATATATGAATAATTTCAATTTGACATTAAATTCAATGGTTTTTATTGATAATTTATCAATAATATCATATCTGACCTGATATTTCTGATTCTTTTGATAACATTAATCATAGTAATGTGCTTTATACTTCAAAGTAGTATGAATATTTTTAAATCTACAGATTATATCAATGTGCGAAACTAGGTCTAAACAATACTAATATTATTCTACAGGATTGTATTCGACAATTTAAAACATTATATTATCAAAGGCCTCTCCTGGTGTTTCTAAAATCTTTCTCACCACATTTTTTCCGCTAACAATCAGTTAAATATTGTAGACGGATTTTTCGCTGCAGTAAATTACTAATTGTTTGGCCACCACTTTTGAAAGATTTTTTAACGGAGGCCCAGTAAGCGTCTACGTTATTTACATTGACACCAGTTAACGGATCTTAGTGTGTCATAAAAAACCTACTCTAAAAAACAAAATGTTGTTGACAGTTTCATGAACGTACAGCGGATTATCTCGCAATGTTTCTAAACCCAAACTATCAACAATAGCAAATCCTTGTATGAGGAAAATCCATCTGTGTGAATAATGGATCCTCCCAAAACATGTCTAAAATAATTCATTATATGCATACCTCATATTAATTCTTTCAGAATGCCTGCTTCTCTATTCAGAACGCAGATCACAATACTAATATAATATTTAATCAAGAACAATATTTGTTACGTGGCCTCGTACATATCAAAGGTCCCAACCTTAAGGTCTCAGTAAATCATGGCCTAAAGTTCTAAAGTCGAATTCATACCTCGGTTATGCATTGCTCGCGAAATCACTGATTCATAGATTTGAATAATTATTCCACAGCCACCCAACGTTAGGTTTAAAGTATATAGCTTCCATGAAAAAATTAAAAGTTATACTAAAGTTAACATTTCTAAATGATTTAGTTATATTTTACGATGTCGTTGGCGATATTGACAGGAATGACGATATCCCGATTTGATTGTGGGGCGACATACGAACGACCCAGAGAAATTTCTTTATCGGTACTTTACAGTCCTTTAAGAATGAGACTAATAATTAGTGACTCATCTCATCAGATCTTATTGATTTCCTCGTATTGCACCTGTTACAGGCGAAATTGATCTGATAATTAGGCCGTAGTTTATTAAATACTCTAAAAATCCATACCTTGTCAAAAATATCATTTCTTTGATGTTCGACCATTTTTCGCCTAACATATTTACTGGTAGAATTCCATAATGCTGTAAAATCCAATAGAATTTAACGTTAAAAACACTTTCAGAAAATATTTCGATATCCATCATTACGTCCAACCTTTCGTGCACCCACGTATTAAGTTACTTCAAGATGAGTTCACCTATTGAGTGTTTTTTTTCGCAGTAATCAATTTATGATTTATAACGAAACATCTCAATCACATCCATTCATCTGATTAAGTTCCAAACAATCCCTCAAAAACTATTCAGCAAACAAAATACTGAATTAATGGTGAACTCTGAAATCGTTACCCAAATTTAAGATATATTTCAATTCATTTCATCATAGACTTTTCTGTGTCAATCTTCGTATTGAATATTTGTCAAATACATATCAGACCGAAATATGGCGATGTGAATTTTCAAAATGATTCGTTTATTGCAACCAATAAAAACATTTTTGAGACATAAATCATTGTAAATATATTTGATATTGTAATTTGAGATATTTTTATAAAATAGGATGTAAATATATTCGTATCAAAATTCTGTATCACGTCAGATCATAAACATAACCCTTGGCTCAAAATTAATAAATTTTGTTTTTTTCGAATAACTACTATTGCAGCTAGATCTGTGGTTTCATAAACAATAATACGTCATTTTAAACAATTACATAAAATTTGAAGAAATGTATAGAAGGCAATACGATCAATCTGATGCATTACCTTTGTAACTGCCAATACATAAACGCCACATCCCTTTATTATTCGTATAACCCGTTTACAACTCACTGATATCCAAAAAACTTTCATCTAACCTTCCAAATTACAAAAATTTAGTAATTCACAAAATTAACTAGTATAAATATTTTATTTTTAATTAAATTTCTAATTACAGATAATATGCATTGTTGAGCCAAATATACCGTATGAGATAACGTGTAAATATCATGGCTAAATTCATCGAGGAACATTTACTAAGTCAAATTCACGAAAATCAACGATAAATACACATCAAAATTGATAAATTTGATATATTTTTTTTCTTATAAAAAGGCTACATGCTAAGTCTGTAAGGCCAGAAACTCACACTCTACAAAATAACTCGAAATGAAGGATCCTGACAATACAACTGAGTGAATAGAGCATTCACATAGATTATTTTACACCTTTAATTAATAAAACTGTCTGTTTATTATTCGAGCCATTCAATACACCGCCCTTAGAACTACCTAAAAGTAAAATCACCATTTACGGTATATTTTCTCACAGAAACATACCCACGATGTGCGTTAGTATATAAAAATACTTTACTTTCTACTTGCACGTTTAATCAGTCCTTGAGTTTATTGTAGTGTCTTGCGCGGTTCTTTTGAGCTAGCAGCTCGTTTTTTGTAATAAAGTCGAAAATATTTCTTATTCTTTGGTATGAAAATTTTTTGAAGTATGAATTATTGATATATGATGTATGACAAAAGGAATGTACCTTTCCTTTTAAAAACAACTTCTAGGTGTGGGGTTTTAAAAGAGTCATGGTTGATGTATTATAAGAATAGTTTGCTGTCTGAATGTGTACTTTCCGATCGTCGTCGATCGAGGCCATTTTCCTTATAATTTTGACTAATACGTGGTTAGTCTCTCTTACGTCCCGTATAATTGTTAACGGTAGGCCGTATTTCGTGCCTTGAAAATACCAAATTGGTAATACAGCGCAATAAAGAAGTTTGCTTAAATTTAGATTCCCTGTAAGTGTACTATTGAAGTGGAATGCAGTTTTTGCACTCGTGCTCATCTACGAATTTTCTTAAATTGTCTCTTATGTAAAATCCCTTTTTGGTATAATGACTGAAAGTTTCCATAAATAATCATGAATTACAATTATGAAACCTTTTTAGGAACTAGACATCAGAAATGCACTGGTTTTGTCCATTCCACACGCTCAGACGTAAATGAGCTGAGGTTTTCGACCACATCAACTCTACAATATTGGGCCGCTGAATATCTCTGAACACAACGTATACATAAATGACACCAGTTTTATACGTGCTAATTGATAAATGGCCCATGTCTTTAAGCCATTGTCTAAGAATCACAATGACAAAGATTGCAGGACAACATATCTTACCCTCTTGCAAGAGTGGCAGTGGTAATCTCGGTATAAAATGTCATTTTTCGTAACAAGTCTGTTTCGAATTCTTATTAAGATTTTGAATTTCGTTCTTGGTAGTCATTTAACAAAATCATATTTTCTAGTAATTATTCTATCCTTTTTGTCTCACATATTGAGGTCATTTTTTACATGAAACGCAAGAGAATGGCGTTCTCTTACCGTAATTGAAATTTTTTAATCTTTTATCAAATACTTACGATTGAAAATAGATTGATGAACCCGATGTTTCATTTTTATATATATTCAGGGCATTTATAAACAGTGAACGCGTTGAATCAGCATTCATTGAACGATTTCAGGATGTCGAATGTTATATCTCATATAATATCAAAATAAATTATCTGATATTTTGTTATAAATTATGGTTGTATTATATAATATATAAGATCTTTTTCAAAAGAAAGCGGTAGGAACGCTGTTTGCATTTTTAATTATGTTACGTTAAATTGTGTTTTTTTTTTATGGAAAGCGAGCGAACTGCGTTTTCCCTACCTTTTTGGGAAATTTTTAATATTTTAAACCAACAATAGACATTGATTATGAATTTAGTTATTTAATCCGTCATTATAATGTATATTCAAGACATTTTATTTCACTGAAGATAATGGAACGACTTTTTGACTTTTTCAGATTTTTGTTATGTCATTTGATAATATATTGAAACAATACAGTTCTTGTTTTATTTTTGTATGAAATATTATGGGTCATTCGAAAAAGTACTCCAAAACAATGTTTTAATTTTTTATGATATGAATATTAACGTTTTATGTATTTTTATGTCTAAAATACATTTTATGTTATAAATTTTGATTTATAAGGTGAAATAAATTTCACCATATTTAAAATCTACTTATTGATTATGATCAGGCCCGGGCTATTGAAAATAAATTTCTTTAACTTAGAAGAGTTTCGCCATTTTCCTTTTGCAAATTTCTGTTTGTATAAGAAATAAAATCAGTTAAAAATTTCTAAGAATTCTCATGCAGTAACACTCCTGAGATAGTCGATTGGCTTCTACAATACGAAGCGTAGAGTCTCTTTTTAAGATATGAACAAAAGCAGCGGAGATGAATGAGAGAATATTTTAACAAATATTCATACTAAACTTTCTAATACGTTTCTACTTCGAGAAGAGAATAACTTTAGAGTTAATTGGAGTCGGATAATATATTTGTCTCTTCTCGAATATCATAAATGATGTTCTGCAATGTCGAAAGCTTCATATCTATTTATTTCTTCATCATGTATCGCAATTAAATATAAAGGGGGTTTTCTTAACAAATCTCTAAAAATTTCAAATTTAGTTCATTCAAATAAATAAGAAATTCGCAATTAATCGTTGAGAAATACGACACGGAAACGGTTGAAATTAAAATTATAATCGTGGATTTCCAGATCATATCAAACGAAGATTGAATATCCCATGAATTTGATATTTGTATACATGAATCTCTTTAATAATATATCATTTGCATATCTTTCACATTAAAACATCATTATAGTTTACATAACGATTATATGTTGTTTAAAATGGTTATTTTTCCATATATTTTAGATTTTTAATGAATTAATATTTTGTAACAAGAAACAACATAGACATCAAACTCTCTTAAATATGTAGTGATATTAATGGTGATCCAAACTTGTATAAGATAATCAACTTTCTAAAATATGCCAACTTGAGTAGTTGGCGACTCACTATCTCATCGAATACTAATAATTAATCAATGTAAAACAAGAGAATACTGCATTGTATTATGAGTAATTCAAACTAAAAAAACTCATGGATATTCTCTCAGAATGATTTTGTTTTTGAATTTCCAATAGTAAATAAAAAGGATGCAAACTCAAGGTACATACATTTTAAGAATATATTTATTTAAATATAACACGATAAAAATCACAGTTGTCACAATTACATTATTTTATAGGCCGTGATAACTCTTTGTGAAAATCGTTTATAATATCAAATAATTTTATAAATAGAATTCGAAGGAATTACAATATAGATGTGCAATGGATTGTTGAAATTGATGAGTATGGAATCTAATGGAACCATTATGATAGGGCATACGTTCTTATGGAAATCGGGTAATAGTTGGTGTTGAAGGTAGCGCCGACCAATATGGTTTGTTATTATCGAGCAAATTAGATCGCAAAACACTCTAATGAGAGTTATTTCAACGTATCTATTACCGGTTCATCAATCATACTAAAATTTCTTTCTAAGTTGTAAGAAAGTGGAATACCTCTATACATCATAAATGGTAACCTGATTAGATTTTTTGAAGATAAGCTTAAAAGTGCTTGTATATATATTTTTCAGTGCTACTAGAATTCTTTAATTTTATAATATCGACAATACATATGAAATTTCCTTGCCAAACAGACATATATCATCGAATCACTATTTTAATTCTAAATTTATGTCAATGAGTATAACCATGATAATCCATGTCGAATTTTGAGAACTTTTTTATGTATTTTAGGTCTATATCAATATTCATCTAAATTTTTCTAAACTATGTTAATTAAGATGTCCGAAATTTTTACACAAAAATTATGTAATGATTTTCAAACCACTACTCTAAATGAAAATCCCATTTATCCACGTACTCGATAAAGAAACATCGGTTTCTGACATCTTCGTTTCTGGTTTAATTTTTGGTTGAATAACAAGATAGCCCCCCCCCCAAAAAAAACATTACTATCGAGACTGCGCAATTCGCTTTTCGTTTTTTAACACTTTTCTTAACTTTTTCGATATTTAAACCCTTATAGCAGTTATAACTATTCAAAAGGGTCAGGTAAAATCCAAAAACTTTTATCGCATAAGAAAAATGTGGTGAAAATACATATTTTTAACGTTGCTGCTTTTTTTACCAATTTTTGTTTAAATTCTATGGAAAAATGATTATTCTATAAACTCTACTTCTCTAATGGACTTTAAAAGCCCTTTCCAAAGATTTCCAGAATTTTTTCTTCTCCAGAGAAACTCTCCCAAAAATTGATCAATCGTATTTTCCTCGAGTTCTCCATCTTCATTAAAGGAATTTGTTCGATTTTGCGGCGATATCTTCATTTTGAGAGCGCTCCAGGTCCCCTCGACGGTGTTTGTACACGCTCCATTTGCCCGGTTGATAAACGATTGTGAATAATTCACTGTAAGATGCTCATAGTAGGAGCTTAGCTGACTGTAACTTNCGATATAGATATATATGTATTGATGTGTCGTATTATAATTGCCCGATTTCTAGTTAAAATATGCATGAGAGTACTCTTCTGCACGCACGTCTTTAATATTTTTCGAAGAAGGCAGGAAAATAATACCTTATTTTACGTACCGTATTCAAATATGGATAAACGAAGCTGATTAGTGTATGTTCTGAAATAAATCATCGAAATTAAAACTAGATAGATTGATTAGAAAAGGGGCTCAACCAGCGCTATCGTAGAAGACCCTGAAGTGAAGAGCCATCATCTGCTCTGACAAAAGAAAATATTAACAACATACAGTTACTGTTTTAATCACAAGAATTTTAACTTTCGTAAACATAGAAGCATTAATCAAATATCCAAATAAAATCGTATAACACGACGTTCTATACATTTAACGATAAAAAATAATCTAAAGTTACAATATTTTTAAAATTCAGGTACAACATCTAACTCAAAACATACAGAACTAAATATTAAACTGTACAAGAAAAGATCTCTTCAGTTTTAACGAATATAAAATATTTAGTTAAGTGATGAAAAATAATTATCAATTTTAGTTATATCAACTTAATCTTCAGAAAGGCCTGCGTTATTCATATAATGGCACGATTAAACTAGTAATCAATTCAAAAAGGTTATACTAAAACACTGCCTGCGTTTAAAAAACTCAATTATGGTTTCTCTAAGTGTTTATTTGCATTGAAAACCGCACCTTAATTGGTAGAATATATGGTCAAAATAAATGAGCCATATTATCATCATAATTTGTGTAATGAATATTTACTGCATCAGATCAGATCTGTTTGTATAAATAATTTTACCTTTCGGCAAGATGGCGCTTCTGCACATCATGCTAAAGATGCAAGATAATATGGAAAAGAAAAAACCATAGATAGCATGATGTGACTCAAAAGGTAACCTAACAGCGTCGATTTAAAATCATTTGTACGATCCAATATGGGGTATCTGAGTGAATATATTTATAAATCTAATATTCAAGGTATTGAGGAATTAAATCAAATTTGGAAGAAGATTTTGATAAAATCGATGACAATGTGATAAGAAAATACATTTTTGAATTGCGGAAAAAACTTTATTATTGTCTTCGTCCACGAGGCAGACATTTCGAAAATTTATATACGATTTATAGAATTTAAATTCAAAGTATTCTAACAACAACCAATAAGATCATTTTATTTTTACATTTTTTATCTGTTTTTCGAAGCAAAATGCGGTTGAAGCCGAATAGGGTTTTTGATATGAATAAGGCTTGACCAAAATAAAAGTATTTGGTGAATTCGGGGAAATATCTATGGCTTTTTGTAACATGGAACGCGGCCAAACGGCGTTCCTTCACCTTATTTCAGAATTTTAAATATATTACTACAATAATATGTATACATTATAGATTTCTTTAACTAATTCGTCATGTTATGTATATTCTCGACTTTTTTAAAACGAAATAGAGTGAAAAGAATTTCTAAACTTTTCAGAGTTTTCGTTATGATTCAAAATGAAATTTAAAAAAAAAATCGTTGTATTTTCATAATAAGTACATGATTCTTTCGAACAAATGATCCCGAAACTCTGTTTAACTTTTTTTATCAAAAGAATAGTGTGCTTTAGTTTTATTTGTTTTTCAATATGTTAAATACACAAATTTTAGCAACAATATTCGAATTATGTTGAATTAAATCAGTCAGAAATTTTTAAAAATCAGCTTCTTGATTAGTAGCCCATTAACCCTATTTTTATATAACTACAATTAACAAAGAAGAGAAATTGTCGTCTCTTTTTCAAATATACTTTTTAATAAGAAATAAAATGAGTTTAACATTTGTAAAATTCTTTAAGTAACAATTAACGTAGAAGCATTGCCTATACAATCCAAATGTTTGAGTCTCATTTTACGATTTTGGTCAATCCTGCTGAGATTGCTTACAAGAGTGGCTGTAAAAATATTAAAGCTATACATTTTAATACGTTTCTACTTCTCTCATAGATTTTTTTCGTGGTTAATTTCAGTTTTTGAAATGTTCTCTATATTTTATCAAATGACACAAATGATGTTTTGTTATCTCTAGACATAAAATCTATTAATTTCTCCTTATCCATCACAATAAATTGAAATCGGTATTTATTCCCACAATAAATTTCTTGAAATTTCAAATTTATTCCATTTCAGTTATGTTCAAATAATGAAGAACGTGATGGAAGCGACAAAGAGAGATAAAGATTACAGAATATGTCGGTAACATACGTATTGAAACGATGAAAACATTTCATTTAATATTGTCAAAAACTAGGTAAATTCATATCATAATATATTTGAAATATCATCATTGACGTATAAAATGTATATGGGTAAATATATATTAAAAATGTGTATATGGAAGAACAATAAATAGTAACCTTAATATTTCAGCAAATTTTGTACGAACACTTGGTACACATGCGCTCTTAATTGACTTTCCTTATTTACAAGCAGTTTAACCATAATTTCAAACACATATATATCCCCAAAAATATGAATTCACGGTTTCTAAACTTGGGTGATGGATTCAATAATATTTAATAATGCCTAGACTGTAAGTTGGCATAAAATCACTGAATCGTGCTGAAAAAGAGTTGATTAAATTATCAACGTCATAATTTATAATAATCGAGATTAGACTAAACAGGTCTGGTAGAGTTTTCTAAGATATTTATAGAGCAGTTTAAGAGAGAGTTTTCCCATTAACGTATTACGTCGCATGCGTATAAATGTGTGGATCATACATAGATCGTTGGCTGAAGAAATATATGTGATTGTGTGAATATCAGAATATCATACACAGATTATTTAATCTCAAAAATGAGGATTTAAAAGAAAACAGAAAAAAAACGTGAAAACTAAATCCAAAATAAGGACTGTAAGTTTGTAAATCTGATTGATATCTCAAAAAATAAATTTCATCTCATAAATCAGCGTAAACCATCTCAAAAATATTGGGAAAGGATTACGTTGAAATTCATATACATTTTCTGATATATTCGAACCAGATATACCATTTGAAAAATAACTGTCCTCATTACGCGTTCTCAAGTATCTATCGACTTCCTCCATCAAATAATAATCAGACACGTTTAATGAACAGATGACATATGGAAACAATCGCTTTAGTGTACTGTATTTAGAATTTCCGAACACAATATCATCTAATTTAATTTTGATGGCCCGTTTTAAATAAGATTCAGAATGTGAAAACACTAAAGTGATAAAATCTTGGCTAATCATCGAAAGGACGTTATCTTTAACATCTTCATACATATATAATGCTTGCTCATGCTTCAATTTGTTGATATAGTTCCTATCAATAACAGACGAGATCAATCCTTCTGTGAAACGTCTAATATTCTCTAAATAGCCGTCTTTGATAGGTTCGATATACTTCCGAATAAATGAAATGTCCAAAAAGAAGTGTCTTGCTAGGAAATAATAATGTATTTCTATTAGATAAAAAATATTACTTAATGATGGGTGTCTATATAAGCGATGACAAAAATTCCTGATAACCATTTATTATTGGACGTGAGATAAATGTTTAAAGTCCCGCTGATCTTGATAAAAAATTGAACGATAAAAAATTGGGTCTCGATTGGATGATCGTTAAGCGAATATACATCTAGATACATTTGAAACAACTCGTGGAGTTGTTCGAGGTAATATTTAAAATACTTACGTGTGTATTTATAAATAAAAGGATAGGCGACTAAAGCCAAATAGATTATATACAGTTTCTGCTTCATAATTTTGTTCATTTCAATTCGAACAGACGCATCAATAAGATCCACCAGCTTTATGTTTACATTAATAGCAAAAATAGAGCTAAAAACTATCAATTTTCGATAGCTGTCGATTTTAAAAATAATTCTTCGGTCATTTATAATGCCACTCCATATTTTTGAGATATCTGGAAGAATCCACAAATTGTTGTTATTATTTATATTGTAATAAAACAGATCCGATGTGATTTTATAGAACTCAGTCGTGTCGAATTCTATTTCATCTAGCAATTTTAGACGATTTAGCATTTTAACAGCTGTGATCAACACAAATGCCAATTGTTCACTTCTTTTTTGATTAAATGACATAATTATTTGATTTACGTTTTCTGTAAGTTTGACCATACATAATGAAGAAATATTTCTAAAATCGAACTTGTAAATAGATTGGCACATGATCCTAAATTCATTGGCTAAATTGACGATTCCAATATTGAAATAAAATATAAAATTAAGCATTGCATTTTCATTTATGTACAGGACTTTATTTGGTTCATGTGAAACACTAATTAGGATGGAACCAATCAGGAAATTCGGACAATATTCCGAATTATAATCTTTTGTTTTGATCAATTCTAAAAAGAGAACGATAAAAGATTGTGCCCTAACATCGTGTATCAGGGTATTATCTCTAAATATGATTGTGAACACATCTAAAAATAACTTCTCTATCTCTTGGTTCTCGTGTATATTCTTTCTTCCATCAATCATCAAATTAAAAGCTCGATATAGTTCATTTGGAAAATGTTGAATAAATATTTGCTTTGCTCGAGAATCGTTGTTATTCAGGAAATATGATATCCAATTTCTGACCACTTGTTTTTGTTTTGGCAAATCAGGAACCTTTGATATGCTGATATAATGGTCAAAAGTAGTTTGATAAGCTTGATAATCTAAATTTTGGCCCAACTCCATCCTAATTTTCTCCTCAGAATAAATATACTTGTACAAACGTTAAATAAATAGATCTCTTTACCTCTGAAATTTTTTCAAATAATACAATAGATTCATTAATGGATTATGATTTTTCGTGATGCAAACAATTTCAAATCATAATAGTCGAACATTCTAGAATGCAAATGAATTTATATAAGCCGATTGTAAATTTTACCAATTAATACGAAGTTATTCATTTTTTGCACAATTCCTGTACAAAATATCAGATTCGCAAACGATCACATTCACAGATTCCGTTCAAATCTTTTTTTTAATAGTATGTGAAAATTGATAAAGATTAACTCTTTTGGGATCTTGGTAACATTAGTTAAGTTTATCCAGTATAACATGGGCATTCGTCTACTGTGGTATTGTTTATAGTTTTTGTAAGATTCGATCTAAAATTTATCATTATTTTTGTATAATAAAAATATCTTTAGAACATTTGACTGTCAATGGCAGGAATTCAGACATCTTGAAGAAAAATGCGTTAATAATAACACACACAAATTTAATTTAATAGAAAATATAAAGATTTTTTCATTATTGATTGTTTAAAATAAGTCTAAAATCACACATTTTTAAATATGATATATAATATTATAAATGATGCCTATTAGATGGATTGACGCAGTTTGTCTATCAGAATCATATCTTCTATATTATGTATTTTTTATTTTTATAGATACTACATGAAAATTAAATTTGATAAATATTCAATTCATATATGTGACAAATGCGTTTCACTTTAACTCAATTTTTTGCGCCTCAGCGATATCCCAAAAGATGCAGGGGATTGCAGCTAACTGATTATTGTATGAAGTTAAATTAATATATATTGTTCTCTTTAAAAATTTCGTTTGAAAAATGTCCAAGGAGTTAACGAAAACTGCGAAGGTTTTTTATCGATACAATCTGAACGGTTTGAGAGTAATCAATGGGCACATGGTCTAGCAAGTAGCAAGTCATTTTACACCGCATATCAGATAACTGGATTATTCTCTCTGAAAGTAACTCACTATGTTAACTATAAAAGACTATCAGACAGACGCAACTTTAAAATCGTTGACTAATACTAGCTTTTATTCTCACATATAGGAAAGATTTAAGGCACAGCGCACGTATTTGTGTGCGATATTTTCAAACCTTATACATCATGTAAAGCTAATTTCTGTTTCACTTGATAACATATTGTTAATTTTCAAACTGTGATAAAACGCGATCACTTTCAGACAAAAATGAGATAACTAATAACATACATAAAATATGTATATTTACCTGAATATATGATAACAGGTAAAAAATGGCAATTATCAATCAACGAAATACAAACTGACTATTTTATCCTAATGCATTTTTATTAAATAAACGACTTGAAAAGACCGCCTAAACATCTTTTTCAATCTTTATATCCGAAAGAGTTAAATATGTAGTAAAATAATAAATTGTAAGAAATCATTTATGTGATCTTCGTTATCTATCAAATCCCATGTCCATCAATACTGGATTATTTTCATCTATCACATATTATTACAATTATCACAATACATTTTTCCAAAATATATTTCCTCCAATCGCATTTTTGTTTTGCGCAGATTACTAGCATCTGAATTCGATTTAAACAGCTATTCTTGATCTTTCAATAAATTAGTATCTTTTAACAAATGCATGATTGATTCTTTAGAGTATGAATGGTAGAATATCTGATTGAAAATTTTCTTTCTGAAACGACGAATTCACATCACAGAGGTTTTGACTGGATTCAAGCTTATGAACACCAAATTGTCATGTTCTGAATTCACATTTTATAGGTAAAATTGACAATTAAAGTACTCAGAATACAACTGATAAGCCATAAATCATTATTTGTTTATATTCATTGCATTCGCATTTTATCCAAAACAGATGATAAAGAATTTTAATTTAACATCGGGGACACATTCATTAATTTCATTAACTTATTGATTAATGCCTCACCTTAGGTTTGGGATTATATTTGTTTTTGTTGGTTCATGATTAAACTATCAAAATGTAGTTTTTAAGGCTGACTAAGAGGCATTTTTATATGTCGTGTTATTGTAAATTCTTAAATGGTTTCTAAATTTACCTTAATATACCTATATATTAAGGTTGACGACTCGATAGATATAATTTTTCTACTGTGTGAGATTGTCATTTCGAAAATATTCAGTCAGTTTAAAATTTTCGTCATCTAAATGAATTTTGTGTATGTTAAATTTAAATTTTCTTTTTACAACATAAATGGGTTTAAAATCATATCACCAATTGAATCCTCCCAAAAACCCACTTAATTAACTGTATTTGATTAAAAAAATTATTAAAATGTATATCTAAACGAATAATTATATAAAGTATGAGCCATTAAATTTTAATAG
>JWZT01002965.1:272045-290637 GCA_000827895.1 Thelohanellus kitauei | reverse complement strand
GAATACTCACATTAAATAAAGTTAAAATTTCTGTAAAGTTTTTCCCATTGTTAAGTGCCCCAATAATTAGTGACCAAAGTTCATTGGGCATTGTTTTATTAACTCGTCTTGTTCTAATAGAACTCAAAAAGTACATCTCGTGTTGGTCGTTTATATCATTCTCCATTTAAGCTCAAATTTGATTAATTGAGTTCAAAAAGTTAAAATTTATCAAACAAATTCAGGCGCCTGCCTCAAAGTTGAAAATTGATTGTACAAAGTGTAAAATTGATTGCACAATGTGAAAAATTCGCTGGCCAAAGGTGTAGAAAACGTACTTCCTATCCCGTGTGGCGTGAAAAAACGGCCGATTTTGAAACTCTAGGGCAGTGTTTTTCAACCGACTTAACCGGAACCTAGGAGTTCGGCTAAAAACAAAACTGAAATCGCCAGGGCTCAAATTCTTAATCATAGTTCTATGTGATGATTAGTTATTTTTTGTTACGATACTGTTGTGTGTCCTATCTCGTTGCTATTAACAAGTTAAATGGTTAATTTGGACGCGAATTAATTTTATTCTTTGATTTATATAATATATTATACGGATTGAGAATATGGATCAATTTTTGAAAGGGGAAAGTTAGGGGGTTCCTTAGCTAAAGACGAAATTTCAAAGTCAACAAGAGTCGATAGAAACTTCATGGCTGTTAACAATATCTCACTCACCATCGCCAAGGCAAAAGTGCCAAAAAATGAATGCCAACCGCTTGGAACTCAAAATTTGTCTCTATTATGACAACTATTTTGCTCTGGTATTCACTTGAACTGTACATCCATACTGCCCTTCGGTGCTCTGTATTTTTTTAGGGTAAACCTTGCTAATGGTGTCAGGGCTCCCATTAAACATAAACGCCACCTGACAAGTATATATCCAGAAATGTCATACCATAACCTACTGAATTTTTAGGTGGAAGTGGTCTTGAATAAGAGGTAAACGGCTACTTTTCTTTAAAGAATTCCAGAGGAGCGACAAAGCTCAACAAGCTAGTTATGCCGTATCAGAGCATATTGCAAAGAATATTAAATAACATACCATCGCTGAAACAGTCATTTTATCAGGATGACAGAGAACGGTGAGGATTATGTTTGGAGAGGCTGCTGCATTAGACATAAATAAAATCCCGCTATCGGACAAAGCGATCAACAGGCGAATTGTAGACACGTTTTGAGATCTTGAACTCAATATTGTGTCAACAATTAAGAGTCGCCAGTTCTTTGCATTTCAGGTAAACTAGAACACTGAAATAAGCTACAAAGCAGAGCACTGTGTATTCATTCGTTTTATAGACAGTGTAACTATTGTATAAGACTTTCTGTGCTGAAATAGTTGCAAGAAACAACAAAAGGATAAAACACAATGTGTTTGAACATCATATTTTCATTGGTGCAAATTTGCATAAAATACTGTTGGAATTTGTACAGATGGTGCACCTACAATGACTGTAAGCGTCAAAGGCATTGTCCGACTTGCAAAACAGCAAAATACCAATATTATAGTTACTCATTGTGTTCTTCACAGAGTAGTACTAGTTGCTAAAAAAGTTTGACCCGAACTGAAAACTGGATTAGGCATAGTGGTTAAAGTCGTTAACTACATGAATATGAGGCTACTGAGATATTGTCAGTTTGCGAAACATTATGAGAGTACGGAAGCAAACCACGTAACGTTAATACAGCATACATACGTAAGATTGTTGTCATGGGTGAAAGTCTTGTGTCGTTTCTACGAAGTAAGAGAAGAGATGCTAGTATTTTGTTTGCAAGACAGCCTGAACGACTTGTACGTTCTGAGCTATGAAACTTGACTCAAAAAGCTAGAATATCTGGCCGATATATGTCACGAACTGAATTTTTGAACTGAAGAATGTAGAGAAGGAACGGAAATATATTGGCGTAGAACGGTAAAATAAGCGGTTTTCAGAATAAATGGACTAATTGGAAAAAACTTGCAACTCAGGGAACGTGTAGATATTTACAAGTATTGTTGAAATAAACTAAGTGGATATTTTTCCATTTATCTGAATCATTTGGATAATTTCTTGGCAATATGACCCAATATTTTCCATCTATATTTTTTTACAAATACGATTGGATTCGAAACTCATTTGTAGAAATATAACCGTTTCAAGCACAGATTACCTTAACACAGGAGGAAGAGCTTGCTATTGTTGCAAGTGACATAACACTCATATTGAAACAATCCAAGCAAAACCCTTATGCATTCTGGACATTATTTGAACATGAATGCCCAGCATTTGAACAAAACTCGGCGATCTTTGGTTCACTTGTAAACTTCTTACTCGCATGGACACGGATTTTAGACTATGACAACAATCAAGAACAAGAAGAGAGAACGACTACTGCTTCTCGAAGACGAGATTCGGGCGTGTCGGTCTAAAATACGGCCCTGAATTCTATCACTTTTTAGAAAAAACAGAGAACAAGATTCGCACTAACCAAAGTACACAAAAATTGTGACTAAAACTGTGATGAAATTGTAACAACAATATCACAATAAATTCAATTTAACAAAGTTTTTTTATTGTCGACATATATATTTCATTTTGATTCTTAATGATTAATCTTCTATAAAATATATATGATCTTTTTCGTGGAACAATATCACTAATTTTAGTTGTTTCTTGATTTAACAAACACGCGACATCTATGCCATCTGATTTTTTAAAAAGAATCAGGCCAAACACTTTGATCGGATCACGGGGTTCCATGAACTTCGTAAATTGTTAGAAGGGTTCCACGGCAGTAAAAATGTTGAAAAACACTGCTCTAGGGCATACTAGCCTCATCCGTAAGCTTTCCTATATCAAATCGAGATTGTTATATTCCAACAATTAACCCCATAACAATTCCAGGAAGGTCTGCTGAGATGGTCACTCCAGCCTTACAGTTAACGCCTCTAGGCTTAATATGCAACACAAGTCCCAACCGGGAGTACCGGTACTTAACTGGTAATATCACGGATTTATCAGCTATCATGTCAGCGCGACGTGAATCGCTCTTTCTAATTCATAAAGCTATTTTTCATAAGTTTATATGCGTGTCATCTTAAATTAAGAAATGAGCACACAACAACAGAGAAGATTTGTTCTTACTATGATTCTTTAAACCTGTGCCGTATGTATTTCGGGTTATGCACCACCCTGCTGTCGCTCGCAAAATCAAGTAACTCAAATAAAGGTTTCATATATGTAATTAAAACAGAATCTCATCGAGGAAACTTTTCTCCATTTATTAAAATCTACACTAAATGTTCTTGCATAATTATATCCTGCGCTTGGTCGAATCATTAAAGTAAACATTAAATCTGAAATAGACTTCTTCTAATCACTAAAGTAAATAAATTTGAGAATTGATTTTTTAGTCTTGGGAGCATCCAATATCATTTCCATCAACCCGTATATTCATTTAAAATGAGGTCTACTCACCTCTGCCAAATTTCAGAGTTTTAATAACCAAACCTATTCCCATATGTAATATACGCCTTCACATTTCTACCAATATCATTTACAACTAAAATTGTGTCAAACATATGTTTAAGAGTCATAAATATTACGCTTACTTCAAAAATATAAAAAATAACTAAAAACAAATCATAAAAAAATATATATCCCAATAAAAACACACAAACAAAAAAAGCCAATAAAGCCAAAAACCCTCCCAATAAACATCAAAAAAATTAAAAAAATAACTACTAAAAGAATTCCATAACCTTTAGAGTGTTTATACACCCGCTAGATAGATCTCCCCGATTCTGGCATCTCCAAATAATCCCACATCCAGTCGAACATAGATTTGAGTTCTCGAAATGACCTCCCACTGAACTAAGTAGTCAATGGTCCATTCCTTTATTTGGCAAATTTTCATACTTTCAAACATGTGCATATTAAAAATGTGAATTTTCGGTAATAGTCCTCAACACGTAAAGTTCTAGGTAAATATGCTAGAACAAAATCGAGAAAACAGATCTAAAGTTTTCTCGTGAGATGTTTTTTCATGTTTAAACATGCAATTTCGATCGCATTTAAATGTTTCTACGAGCGACAGCAGGGGGCATAATCCGAAACCTAACCTCTGTGCCAAACCCATATTTGAAAGGTTTTACGCATCTTTCGGTTTTCAATGAATAAATTCGGATATATTTAAACTTAGAAGTACTTAGAATATGGATCATCAACCCATATGAATTGTCTTCACCAGCTTGGAACATCTTGAATCTTAAATGTTAATTGTTCAGTTAACTGGAAATTTATGAAAAAAAAACTCAATAGCTATGTGTTGGATAAACGATTTTTCCCGCGTACTCCACGTGTTGATCTGTAGATATTAGTCTCGTAACTATATTATGGATAAGTTTTTGCAGATTGTAAAAATGTTAACATGCCGAGTTTAGTACTACAAGAACAAGACGATACTTTCCACTTATTATTTAATTGTAATTAGTCAAAATATTTCTCCTTAATAGTGAACATGCATCAAACCAGTTTCTTATCTATTCCAACATCTTAATTGGGAGATAAATACATTGTTTAGATTTTGGTCCATATCTCAGGGAGGGTTAGAGGAGTAACTCACATAAAGACATGCATAAGATCGAGCTAGTCAGAAGGTCAGTGAACAAAAAACGGAGGAACAGATGTTTCCAGTGGATAAATTATAAGCATAAATAATTTAATTATTATTAAAGATCTTCTTTTCCCCCTTCAACTACTGGCTCCGTTCTTGTTTCTCCTGGTGTGGGTGTTGATGGAGGATTGATAATTTTATTGATTATATCGTCATATTTAACCCATTCAGGTGCAATTCTTTTGGCACGTTCAAGTTTGGGTTCGTAAGTTAATGGGTTATTGCACATATCAATCGTCTTGGCTTTTGCTTTAGACAGATCACTGCACCAAGTTTCACACCACAGCCATTCGATTGGTAAAGACTTGATGGGAACAATGTCTTGAATATTGTTAGGAAGATCCTTGATAAACAATAACTAAACCTGGTCAAGATTAGCTAAACTATTGGGGTCACGAGAAAGCATCTAAGTTACAACAAAAACACCTGGTATTGACCTCGGAGACGGTCACCGGCCATCATCTGGCGGAATTTTATCAAATCTACAACATAGAGCGCACTAATGTGATATGGTTTGCCCCTCAAATGTTCACGCCAATAACCCCCTTTCCAGAAACGGAATTTGTCCATCTCGGGCCGATCGTCGCAGAATGGTGTGTAGGCATAGGGAGCGTCGCCTAGATCCATTTCATAGAGTTGTTTTAAATCTGCTCTTACGATCTAAATCAACAAATTTAAAACTTGATCAGCGTCTACGAAAATGATGCGTTTGACATCCAATGGAAAAAGCACATCAAGGAACAATATCTTATAGCCCCATATGATTCTCTGCTTGTCAGTTTGTTTGAGAAGCCAATGGGGCCATTGATATTGAACAAACTCGTATTTGAAACTATACTTAGAGGCCAAAAGCTCAATCGATTTCTGAATCAATACAAAGCAACTGTAAACTGGTAGGAAGCGTAATTTTTTAGAAACCAGAACTTTACTGGTGATTTGGTGTGTTCTAGCACGCTGAGTATCATGATTCTGATGGTCAGCAATCTTACCTCGTAAATCGTTCATATAGAAGCCCAGTGGCAACAGAAAAAATGTTTATTTGATCTCCAATTTCTGTTGGTTCGGCTTTTTTGTTGCCAAACATGCTGGTAATATAACAAGTTACTCTGTAAGCGACTTCCACCAACCAGAAGAGGGTTTATCCTCCTCTGGCTTCTCTTTGGACTTTGGCAGCACTTTCACTTTGATAAGTTGACCCAAAAAGCTGTCGATAGGAATGGCGTTGAGAACACCAGTGGTCAAAGATTTGATGCTGGTAATCATAGACCAAACCTTTCAATTTGGTAAGAGTCAAAATACTCGCCAGCTTTGAGACTCAAATGGAAATCACCTGGAGAAACCTTGAATTGGAAATAACCCTATATCACTCAATTTATCAACCAAATTGTGAATCACGATAGTGTCAAACATATTTTCGTTCGATTTACTGCCCAGAACCAGCTGCAATCCGGAGGCTGGTTGTCCCTTTCTTGAGTCATAGGCATGTCCTTCTACCATAAGGTATTCAAGTTCGTAAAGGCCAATACAGCCCATATGGCTCTAATGTCAACAAATGACAACTTGTTCAAGGTTAATGTTATCCATATCACAATTGGAAAAATCAGACTTGATAAACCAACCCTGGGTAGTTTCAGAGTGAAAAGTATACAGTGCATTCTGTGGTAGGGGATCAAAAACAGCAGTGTTCATCATTGGATCGACTTGGCTGTCTTTGAACCGAACATCCGATTCCAAAACATAACGATAGAACCGATTGGAGGTTGATTTACCAAACATTTGATCCATGATAAGAAATATACGTAGATCCACATTTATAACTTTTCTGATGACCTTTACTAATCCAGCCCATTTTTGAACCTCGTCAGATAGTGGGTTCACAAACAAGTGCATTTTGACGTAGGACTCCCCCGGTCGCGGTGGCACATCGATTAAGAACTCTGGAAATTGGGTAGTGTCTGGAAGTTCATATATCTCCTTTTCAAACTTATATGAAAGAATGTTGGTGATAATATCATTAAAACAGGTTTCGTCGAGGTCGTTATTCACGCCTCCTAGCCTTCTCTTGACTAATGTGTTAATTTTTCGTGCATAAAATTCTTGGAATCTCTGTAGATGGATCCTTGATATCAATTCGAAATCCGACGCCACAAATGTGTCGCTTTCGGTGACGGGAAACTTTTGATGCAGAGCGATGATATAGCTTCCATCATTGAACACGTTAAAAAGGTTCTTGTAGACTTTGTGGTCGTCTAAAATTTTCCTCGTTTGTGTCAAATTAATATCATCACGACTCAAATCTGGCGATTCAATTAGTTGTTTGAGGTGATCTTTCTCGATACGATTATTAAACAAGCTATCGATCATCAAATCGGTAACCGTGACCCCAGTTCCGGGTTCTGATGTAATAATTAAGCCGTAACGTATATGCAGGTTTTTTTCGATACTCAGGACTTGATTTATCAATTCGATTCCGGTCGACTTTTCTGGATTGACGAGAAGCCAGATGGTGAATTTGGGTTGGGGATCTGGTATGTAAAATATTCGGGACTTAAGTAAACAGTAGTACAATCCCGATCTGTCTAGAAGCTTAAGATCTGAACAATCATTGGTTTTTATGGAAGATAGAACAGGTATGTTTGATATTTGTGAAAAGAACTCTGTTTTGATTCGAGTGTAAAATTCGCGCCCAGCCATAAACGAATCCTCGGTTTTTTTCAAAATTCTGAGGGTTCCTTCTGACAGATCTTTTCTCAATTCATTGACGATCTTTTGGTATTTAATCATGAGTGCTTGGATCAAATCGCCTTGAACCAACTCCTGGGACAAAATTTCGCCATTAAACACAGCTGTAGGGGTGGAAACAAGCCCCAAGTTTGTGAAATACTCCTTGGATTGCTACATTAAAATGAAGAAAACCTTTAAAAAGTTATCTGATTCGTGAAAGTTTTGTGTGATTAGATAGCTGTCACGTGTATCGATGGTTTTGTAAAATGAAACAACTTTTTCGAGATTGATTGCATTTTCATTTTCAAAAACCTTTTGTGCATAGTTCATCGCCGAAACAACTTTCGATCGACGTAACAAACTAACAAACGCTCGTGAAAATGAGAGCGACTCCTGATTGGTAAAATCGGTGATGATGACGATTCCAAAATGGAGAGGGTAGTTGTTTTGAATCAGACGACTAACGAGATTTAGGATGTTGTAAAAATGAGGGGAGGAGGGGTCGAGATAGAGAACAATATTGAATATATTGAGTCGAATCGGATATATACCATCGCCAAAGTTATAATACAAAATCTGTCAGGAAAACTTGTACTTGGTTTACGTTTTTGCCCATCATCATGTAGCGCTGATCGTTTTCGACGTTGTTCAACCACTGATTATCAAAATATGTACGAGAATGTAGGTGGATCTCACGTCGAGTTTTATTGATGCTTTTTTCATTGAAATAGACTGTGTGAGTATCTGCGTCGACTCTTCGGGCTAAAATAAGAACAAACCTAACCTTGAACCCCATTTTTTGAAGTTGATCAAGTGCAGAAATCTCTTTTTCTAAAATAGGAATGAGTCTGTAACTTTAAGTCTTTACTCGAATGGCGAGACATCTTCAGAAAACGAATATCCGTTGATCGATAATGCACTTTCAGGTAATCTGTATTGATGTAACTCCTGATGTTATGATTTTGACGACTTCGCGAAAGGAGTGGAATCTTCCGGAATCATGGTCAACATGAGTATCATTTAACTGACTGGAGTTATAGTACATGAACTTCAAATACGATGGCAAGTTCTCGGTAAAGTCCAAAAACGTGGAAAACCTGAGATCTTTTTGCTCATTAAACAGTTTGATCAATCGCAAAAAAAGGCTGAGATCAGGTTGTGGCATGTCATCAATTTCGAAAGATTCGTTATGTATATTCCTGTCGTAACTGGTCAGAATATCGGGTATTGGGTGGTTGAATAGATTTATTTCGAGATCATCACGACTCACATATGTTGTTTGTTTAACATTCAGAGCGGCTCCATAACCAGACAAAATCGCTTTTTGGTTGCATCGTTTCTTGGAAATTGAAGAAAACACATATCGGATCTTTCCCGTGTTAGAATAGACTACCAGCTTTTGGTGCATCTCCCAGAAGCTAGGGTGAATTATGTCTTGATAATAATTTACAATAGGGGCTGATGAGTTGAAACTCGTTATATTAAACAACCTGTCCCATTTTTCGACAGTGGTGCTTTCAATAGGTTTAAAACCATTCAATCTCTCTTCTAGAATGTCCAAACCACAAATAGTTTCTCCGCCAATCAAAAACGTGTGCTCGCAATCAAGCGGTATCTGCTTATCTTTGGCCACCTATAAATTATCAAAACATCCAAAAATCGACATTTTTTGAAATTTAAAATAATTTAAAACGGTTCATTTCATAACTGCTCCTGTAATCGTTTTTGAAAGTTAAGTTTATACCAAAATGGATATTTTAAGTCATCCAGCATTATTTCAAAATACAATAAAACCTCAAACTAACAACTAACGTTCATTTGTTCAACAATATTCGTCTTTTACAATATTATGTTGGCCCAACGTTTATTTTAGAGTTAACTTAGGTATATGACGTGGAACGGAGAAAACCCAACCACGAATTCTCAAGGAATGAATGAAAAACACAGGTACCGTTGTTCAAGAGAAAGGATGAGAATAGAAGATAATCCAAACTTGTCGAATAAAACAGGAGTCAAAGAGCCACGAAGGGTAGAAGAAGAGGCTTTTTACGTCAATGACGTGATGTATTGATGTATTCTTGTAGATTGTATATGGTAAAAATGTTGATTACATAATTATATGAACTCTATATTGAGTTTGAAAATTAAATCGGTGAAACTATATGGTTAAATCAAAATGATCACCAAAAAAGGGCAAGTGTAAAAGCCACCCAAACAGTCTAAGATTAAAGAGCCAAGATCAGAATAATTTCTGGTGAGCATTGGAAAATTGAAGGGTTGGACCCAAATTTATACTTCAAGGTGTGAAATGAGGAATTATCTATATTCGCCACCATTACTAGAAGACGAGTTTTTAGTAGATTCAAAAATCATTAGTCACATAATTAACACATTTATGTACTATCCAAGTTGTTGAACCTCTCAAAACTATGACAGATTTGTTACTTTTCGGATAAATGAGATTATAGCAAAACGAAAGTGTGAAATGTTTTGCTGAATGTGAGTGATAAAACGACTTGGGTTGGCAGTTCATGGTCTAACGATGTGGTACGATGAAAGCGATATATTAAACCAAGTACATATTTTGAGATTTGAAAATTAAAAATGCAGGTGGAATTTTCTTAGTCTTTTTGTACTGATTTATTGAAAGAGGGTCCGTGGCTGATGATTTAAAGATTGAATGTAGTTCGTTAGTTAATCATTTTAGGTTATGAAATTCGGTAAAAAACGTTACAGCTTGGTAGAATTCGCTTTTTGGGAGGCGGTCATGAATAGCCAGTGAAAATTTAACAAGTGGTAAACTATGTTGTGAAACCTCTTCTGAGATATTTATCGCAATTTGATAATCTATTTATCATGAAAATTACCATCGAAAGAACAAGGTTTTAACGAGCTTAAATCGTGGTGTGGAACACGATCTAGAAATTGCCAGTATTTTTCATAGTCGTATTCCGCAAAATATTCGCTGTTTTCAAATATCAATACCTGGCTCCTCGAACAAATGGGTACATGTTCCAATTCGACCCAATCTGAACCATCACAGGCCGGTTCGTCAGACATAGCGGAACTATCAGCAAAAGTGCCCAAATGGAGAACATGTCTACCTTTCGGAAAATTCCGCAACAAATCGCTGTGTATCGCTTAGATGTATTAGTAAAAGTTGAGCAGATTATTTTTGTATTCAACCTCGAAATTTGCTGTTAAACACACCCAATAGGCCTTGTGTTTTGTTATCTCTACAAACACGCAGGGTCTTTTTTGTACGTATGACCACAAGTCACATCATTTGACACACATTTTGTGTTCTGACGGTAAAAAAATTTGACGTACTCAACTGGTAATTTAGCCATTGAAATGAGAGAATAAACGAGAGATAATTTAATGAGAGTTAGCTCAAATTGATCATAAATTATGATATTATTTTTTGGGGTGCATTTGTTGGTCAAATTCTCCATATTTTTTGCATCGACTCTGCTTCTTTTCTCTCCAAATTCGAAGATGGTCCGAGAGCGTCATTTTGTATGCATTACTTTTAAATTTGAGAATACTTGAAGTTCTGTTCTAAAATGTATTTGGTTGGATTAAATTAAATGATATCAGAGACTAAGAAGCACGCAATAAGTTGTCGAATACAATGAGAGACATTAATCACAATTTCACGACTTATATTTGGGTTTTGTCTTCAATTTGGTTTGCCTTAAATTTAAGATAGATTTCTTACTTAAATTAACAAAGACGATAAAACGATGATGAATTGTTTCATTGCTGATGGATATTCTGATATAGGTTTTCATATGGCAGTAATAGACATCATAATCGAGCCTTGTTATACCAGGTTTTGCCTTCACTACTGCGCTTCTGAACATTCTAATGCATTTTCTAAATGCAAAATTGAACATATTTAATTCCATGCGAGTCAAGAAACTTGCAACAATATATTATCCAGGTGATAGATGAGAGATTAATTTAGTGTAGAAACAAATTACTTAAGTTCTACCAATATTTAACAGTTGCTTAGAACTGTTAAAGGACCATCATTTGAAAGTACTTTGGTTCCATTCAACATAATAAAACATTTGACAGGAAAAATTAATAGTAATAATGTATTAATGAAGTTACTTCAATATGGATGTATATATTTTGGCTTAAGCTTTATTCACCAAGAAGTCTTTTGGATAAGTTGTTCCATTCTTTGCTGATCATTCGAAATGTTGTAGAGGGTTATTATTTTGGAAGCAGAATTTTTGCCCATCTTGTTCATGTAGAATAGCGGCACATCTTAGAATTAATAAATACAAACACATGTGCAGCGAAACGCAATGCTCGTTTATCTATTTATTAGTTTCGTTATAAATTGAATGTATATCATTCGTTTTACAATTACTTAACCAAATTAAGTTCTCTTGTCATTCATCATTCAAAAAACAAAATTCTATTGATGATTATCTTGCATGATATGCAGTAGAATGTTCATCTCGTTTAATAGATTTTAAAATTTTCAGTCCAACCCGGTTAGAATATACTCAAATATTATAAATTTGTCGGTCGTAATAAACTTTTCCCGTCCTAATTAGGTATTATTTGTAATTTTATCATTAAATGTTCATAATAATCGAACTCGGTTATAACATACAGGTTAAAATTTATTTACAGAATTGAAAAAAAGTTAATTGAATGCGCAAAAACTAAAAGTGATTTGAACCATGCCACCTAAAATATCATAAAAAAGGAAAGGACATAACTTACACTAGAAAAAAATGTAAACTATACAAACATTTGCAGATTGAGAGAAACAGATATCATTAGAAAACGAACACAAAATTAGCCCTTCAACTTTAAGCATAATTTGGTCAGATAGAATTATGGAATTTTATTGCAAACTTCAAAAAAATCGAATTAAAATCAGAAAAACTAGACAGGTAGATTTGGATATATTACTTCTCTAATGGTTCACTATTTAAAGAAATGAGAATGTTCCATTATGTGTACAAGTTTTAGCTGAGAAGGTATATAAATTAGCTAAAGCAAATGGCATTGAAAAATTTTATTTTATTACCGGTTAGATTGATCGTTTTAAATAAAGACATGGGAATAGCTTATAGAAAGATATATGGTGAGTCAAAATCGGTTGATATGGCAGCTGACGATAACTGGATAGAAAATGTTCAACCAAAATGAAGACAGGGATATGAGGACAAAAATATATCTAATACCGATGAAACTGGCTTGTTTTGCAAAGCTCTTCTCAATCAAAAGTTAAAATCTAAGAGGCGATTCCCATGGGAAAAGATTTAAAAGGATCGGTTAACAATATTACTTTGTTTCGTCATGATAGGAAATAAGAGAAAAGCTGTTATTATAGGGAATTTTAAGAACCCAAGATGTTTTAAATATATTTAAAAATGGGTCATATTATGCCAACAAAGATGCATGGATAACTTCAGAAGTTAGCTTCCTCGGATTAAGGATTAAATTAATTAAGTATAAAAATACTCATTGAGAATTGTTCTGATCATACCTTTGAAACGAGTATTTAACACAACATTTCACTTTTTTATCTGCCTCCAAACTGTGCCTGTGTTATACAGCCGCTTGAAAATGGAATTATTGAAGTTTTTTTATAAAAAAGGGTTTGCTTTCTAATTAATCCAATCGTTGGATAATAAAGAACAATTCAAGATTTCCGTGGTTATTGCCTTGAATTTAATCGAAACATCTTGGAACAATGTAATTCTGCAAATTATTTGAAATTCTTTCAAAATACTTAAAGAAATATAGCAAAGTTATAGTATTTTAACGTATACAGAACTTGAACCAATTATATATATTCTTTGTTCAAATGCAATTTTTATTGAATAAGTTGTGGCTGATTCAAATATTGATATTTGTGGTGAAAAAGAGGAAAATAATACCTTTAGTGATGCTTTTCAGTATCGTCTTGTCCAAATAGACGTACCAACAGAAGTCAAAGTTAAGGAGGTACTGAAATCGATGATTATTTTAAAATCATTTTAACAAACAAGTGATATGGATATTATAGATATTCATTAGAAATGGAAAAAGATTTTGACAATCAATATTTGATAAAAAAATAGAGGCAGATGCAATTAACCGAATTTCTTTTTAAAAATGATTACTTTTTTTAACTTTTGTTACTTTTCTTTAAAATTTAAAAAATTTTCAAATATTTTTAATTCGATTATAATCAAATTTATGTGAAAGTAAACATTTGTCAAATCCCGAAAATGTTCACTGTATCCGAGACCTACTGTAATTAACAAAGATTTCATTTAAACCAGCTTACTAAACAAAGTTTGGATGCGTAGTATTAAGGCCTACATTGTCAACTATCATAGGCAAAACCTGGTAGTTGCCAAGCCCTCCCACCTGTGCATGAACAGTTGCTCTTCATTGTCAGGTTTGTTGTTTTAAATTGCCACCTCCACTTGGAAAATACCTCCTCTGTCGGGTTAAGAAAGGTTTATTTTTGTGGTAAGAATGACATTTAGTGATCATTCCGGTTAAAGCATTTCATAATCGTAAATGCATAATGGAATTTACACATTTCCACAATTGCAACCCACCTTGTAACTATCAGACTATTAACCTTATTTGCCTGAAAAAATTATAGACATAGCCAAGAAAGCTCTCTTTGTTATACGGTCTCGTGTTGATATCTTTGTACACGACGCCGTATCTGGTCATTGCACGACAGACTGAAATGCCCCTCGACCATATATTAGGCACTCTACGAATAAGGGTTGTTCCAATTAATGCTCTATCCTTTTAAAACCTCATAGAGACGTTAAACACAATTTGGTCGTTCAATAAAGAACAGAAGATTAGTCATTTTTTATTTGTTCACTTTCAACATCATTTCATCTTAAATTTAAGCTACGCCAAATTTACACGTAACAAGAGAATTTAATGGAAAATCCCTGTGTGGATAAAATAATGGACCCATTAATATCTATTCATAGGTAACATTTAAGAGACTTTTTAGTTGAAATTTGTTTTTCCGTATTGGTATATCTAGAACAGGAGTAGGCACGTTTAAGCGGGTGAGGTGCAATTAATACCTTTGGGCTTAAAAGTGAGGGCTGGTTATTGCCCATTCATGATCTAGTTGTCCATCTACATTATCGTATGCAAAAATCTTGCTTTAAATATTTTTCATTTGGTATCGAGTTTTGTATCCATTATGGGACACCTTCTGCAAGGCTACATCCTAAATACTTATTAGAAGACATTAGCCTGACGATGCTATGACTAATCTAGTCACACCTAACTTCAGTCACACTTCTTCACGACTTAAATTTTTATTAACATCTTGTCACGTACAAACTCAATAAAAGCAAAGAACGAGCATCAAAAATAACTATTTATTAGTCTCTGTGAATATCGTTTATGCATATACAGACATGAAAAATATTTTACACTGTGAAATATAGGTTGAAAATGTTCACACAAAAAATAGTGTCCCTCGTTGGATGCAAACCCCGGCAAATACATTTATTACGGCGTTTATTCCTTATTTTTGTTCAGTTTTTATGTAACAGGAAAGATTTCAGCAAAAAATTGAATAATTAATACAGAAGGTGTTCCACATTAAAACGCCCGGTGTCCCATAATGGATGCAAAAATCAGTAGTCAACTTCGGCTAAACGCACACTCCTGTTAACTGAACGTTTTTTCCCGATCTCGAGGCTGTGCACTTAAGCGGAGTTGGCTGTATATCCATCCAACCACAGCGGTATATGCGGACATTGTTATATTTTATTTATATTAAGGCTTTAGTAAGGTAGACAATGTCACATACTGAGCGTACAAACCTTTACATTTTCAACCGTTTAATTCATGGTATTGTAGAGTGCCTTTCCACACTCATAAAGTAATAATTTATTGATCCCATCAATAGAAGGAGTGAGAAATGATGGGTCGGTGCTCAAACAAACCAAAAGTATGTACGACTATCGTACGGTAAGAATGTACACCATATCTATCGTTATACGTTTTTGGTAGGTTATCACTCACTTTAAGGGAGCTTGGGATTCAGTTAAATGTTCTCTTGTAAGAGCGAACCAGATGGATGCGAGATTTTAAGACAGACAAACCGAACCTCAACAAGAGCATTATTCGGTGTAAACAAATGGAAGAGTATTGGTTCACCTACTTCACAACCTTCAGCGTTAACAAATGGAGGTTGACTGTGCATTAATCGTTATTGAGTAGAGCCTAATGCACCTGCTTCCTATATTTCTGGGACCTTAAATGTATACGAAGTTTTAAAACAAAACATTTGACTGCACATCACTTATAGTTATACACATATCCACCAATTTTGTAATAAGACTTGCGATGAAAAACGTGGCAATATGGAGACTACATAATAAATTCAACATTAGGCAAATACAAATAATTTTGATTTCTAACGTGAGGCAGATGTAAAAAAGGGAACATTGAAACTTAGTCCAAAATTTTTTCGAAAATGCCCACGCAGCCCAAATGCAGTTTAATACGGGTAAAGCCTATTTGCGTAGATCCGATTCCCGCAGATACTATTTCCGCGCAAATTTTTAGTGAAATTGATCTCTAGTAGATGTTGAGCAGTATTTTTATTCAATTATTATGAATTACCAAATTATAAAACTTTGGCGCGTGCATTAACTAGATCAATAATTCAAGCAAAAATCACTACCCTCGAGAAATTAGCATCAAAAATCAAGTCAAGAAATATTTTAGGTATTCATGTAGCTCAGCGATTCTCAAGCTTTACAAGCTGTGAGCAATTTAATCCTTTTTGAAAAGTTCGGCGAGCAACTGTGTTATTAAATTTTAAGTAGTTTAATCTCGTTCAATACCCATTTAATGCCTTCTAAAATATATAATCACTCATTATTAAAATCGTAATCAATTCATTATAAAAAAGAATAAATCGGTTTCAAACATCGTATCGATTAAAAATATAACTATTCTTAACAACAATGCAATTTTTCTTCAATGCTAGTTTCTCGACGTCTAGGCACAAAGATGTAGTTCCCAATATCATTAGGGCAGGGAGGTTACTATCAATTAGTTTTGAACGTTGCTTGTTTTTTATTATTTTCATCGCTACAAATGACTGCTCACATCTGTAGGTAGAACGAAACCTACAAATGTATTTTTGGGCGAACGAACGCATCTTTTGAAACTGTTCTGCGGGCAGTTGTCGCCAGAAGGAAATGATATGGTCAAGTGACGGTGTAAGACTCTGTTCTAGAAATCAACTTTTGAGTGAAGAATTACATTTCAATTGAATAACCTCTAGTTGAAGGTTTTCATGTAAATGGTAAATCTTTACTTCACGAAACAAAAAATGATTTGTGAAAAGTGCGACATTATCCTTCTCTTTTTCAAATTCATTAAATCTAGGTTCAAACGCCTCCACGAGACTTTTCAGTTAAATACGATACTGTAAAACGTTATATGTTTTTTATTGAAAACGTGCCCTGAGAGTTGGAAATACATCTAAAATTCTTTTGTAAGCTGTCTGATAAACAGACGAAGTTTCATTTTGCATGCATAGACTTCATCACACAAATTTGTGAATAGTTTGTCTTTTCCCTGGAGCCTCTCATTTAAAAAGTTTAAATGAGACGTTATGTCAACCATGAATGCCAGATCATTCAGCCAGTCATCATTCAAAATATACTCCTATTCTTATTGTAATTCATCGGTTTCAGAAATAAATAGATAAATACTATTTTTACTGCTCAAACCCGTAGTAGAACATTTCCGTTTGAAAGCTATCTAACTTCACAGTTCAGCAATAGTTCGCCATATTCCTGGTTCATGTCTAATAGAAACTTCCTGAACTCTTGTCTGTTCAGAGCACTGCTGTGGATTTTGTTGACACATCGAACAACAACATCCATGACATATTTAAATTCAATGTTTTCATAATCAGAGATTTTTAGTGAAGGATACTGTGATATTTAACTATTTCGCGACCTAGAAACTGTTCGAGTAATGTTCGACATCCAGATTTACTATAAACCATCACCGGAGCTCCACCTGTGCATATACTCACCAATTTTCTCCATTCCTTATTGTTCTTCTCTCCGAGATTTTTAAGAGCTTCGAACAGATCGCTTTGATTTGTTGTTGAATCTTAAGATTCAAGTCCTAGTAGTTCTTCAACAACATCAAAGTTATTTTTAATTGCTCTAACAAACACCGCGACCTGAGCTGTATCAGAACACCAGTCAATTCATCCATTGCCATGGAAAAATATGTTCAATTTCTAATATGATCTTATAATTGACGATGGGCATCACTAGCTAACTCTCACACTCGCCTTGTCATCGTATTATTTGATAAGGGGATCTGATCAAATATTTTTTCGCAGTTTATATCACCAAGCATTCTGGCAGCAATGTTAAAAGCGGGTTTTATTATTTCTTCTGCATCTGTGAACGGCTTCTTTTTGCGAGCTAAAAGAAGAGTGATTTCATATGAAGCGATGACAATACTCTTGCTATGTTCGTTAGTCTTTGTGAAAAATGATTGTTGAGTGTCCAGAGCACCTTCTATTCTATGTATGAACTCTTTCCGTGAATCCGAACTAATTGGGTATTTGAAATTTATTTCTGAATGTTTTAGTAGTAAAATGACGCTCAAGATTATATTTTTTTTGCATGTGAAACACAAAATCCGCATATAAAGTAACCAGGTTTTCCACATGAGTTCGGAGCAAACTAACTTATCAGTCCAATCTGATTTGAATTCACTAAGAACATCTTCACCTTTTCGCTTCATTACAATGTTCAATTCTTGGTTGTTATTGTTGGTGTTTTGATATATAAAATGTATATTCGAATATGAAAATCGTATTTTACCACAAAATTACCTTTAGTGCTGACCAATACACAGTTGTATCATAAGACAGAATTGAGTCGTGCGCATTTTGAATTTTAGATGGTAGAAATTAGGTAATTTTTAACTGTTATTGAGCAAATTTTTGTAGAAATAGATAATAAAATAATTAAAAACCACAACAGTTTTAGACAATTCCATATTGAATATGTGTTTAAATTTAATTTTTTTTAATTCTTTTAAATAAATTTAAAAAATTTGGAGCCCCGCGGGCAACTTCAAAACAGCCGGAAAGCAACTTTTTGCCCTCGGGCACGGGTTTGGGAACCTG
>JWZT01002965.1:245726-261906 GCA_000827895.1 Thelohanellus kitauei | reverse complement strand
GATAAATATTAAACTTAATTTACTAAATTATAAGCAGTAATATGTTTTGAACAAAAATAATTGCACATTTTTTTCGATATTAAACATAAAATAATGCTATGTTCGGTTTCTGAATTTTAAATTTTACCATGTGTATCAGTAATATATACTATGATTACGGTTTGTAAATTTAAAAACCTACAGTTAAATATGACGTCACAAAAGTTTTAAATGGGGGGTCGCAGCGCTTTCGAAAAAGGGATTAGGGGTATTAAAGGGGTCGCGGCCCAAAAAAGGTTGAGAACCGCTGAAATAGATGATCACTTAGTTTTAGATCTCAGTCAATTTATTATATAAAATGATAAATAGGTTTTTAAAAATAGTGGTGACGTAAAATTGGAACTATTCTCAATAACAGGTCAAATTAGCTCTTATTCCAGTTTTTCAATCCCTGGTCACACCAATGAAGTTCCATTTACATAAGGACAAAGTAGTACTGTTTGTGAGTCTGGAACGTAGCTTGTTTTTTATAACGTTCTTTGCTGTAAATGACTGCTCACATCTGTATGTATAACCAAACCAACAAATGTATCTTTGCGCAAAGGAATGTATGTTTTGAAACTTTCCCTAATGCAGTAGTCGCCAGAATGAAATATAAATTTCACATGTAGAGGAAACAGTGAGATCTAGAAATCTACTTCCCCGTATATAATTAATTTCATATCAATTACCTCTAATTTAAGTTTTTAAGTAATTTGCAATCTTTGTTTCGGAAATAAAAAAAGGATTTATAGCAGTGGTGGACGACATAAGGCCCTCTACGATATTTTGTCTGGCCCTCGAAGAGTTTTCCAACATATATGGTAATGTGGTTTTCGACAGTATCCTCAAATAATTCTTCACTAGTTTCTGATTTCATTGGTCAAATTCAGTGTTTAAATAACACGTGCTCAATAAAAATGGCTCTTAGTCATCTGTTGCCTTCTTTTAAATTTAGAATATACAATTAGAATCTTTTCATGAATTCGGTGAAGAAACTTAAAGCTGACACGAAGTGTCTCATTTAACAAAGATTGGATGTCCAAGTACTCTGTTACAAAACAGTATGTTTGTTGTGCAGTGAAAGTGTTTCCATGTTGAACGAGTGCAACATTGTCTCCCATTATGTGACAAAACATGCAGAGTACGGCAATATTTTATCAGCAGCACAAAGGCAAAAAAGAGCAACAGACCTGGACAGAAAGCTTGTAAACCAGAAGGATTTCTTGAGAAAAGATAAAATAGTACAGAAAGTCGCTATGCGTGCCAGCTTTGTGGTCGGATAAAACATTTCAAAACACAGCAACTCGTTCAGTGATGGTTAGTTTGTCACAAAGTATATGTTAGATTTCATATATCAAGTCAGTCCAGGACACAGAAAAATGTTTGAAGTCAGTTTGTCGATAAGAACTATAGCTCACTGCATCGTAACAATTGATTAAGATATTTACTCACGGCTGAAAAGGCGTGTACCTTCATTTCAGCTCTTTTTCCAGGCATTGAATGAACGAAACTGACATTGACGACTCTGCATAGATGTTGATCTTTCTAAAACAAATTTCAGAAAACTTTGATATCACAGAAGAATTGCTGTCAATGGAATCAATGAAAGACACTAATACTGGAGAAAGCACTTTAGAATGTGCAGAATATGCTTTGTATTTAAATGGAATTACAATGGAAGAAAATGACAAGTATTATCAGAGATGGTTCTCAATTATCGTAAGGAATGAAAGCTGGTCTAATTTAGAGACTAACTGACCGTGTTGGAGAGGTCGATTTCAACAAGCAATTAACATTTTTTACACTGTATAAAAGATCTAGAAATTTTAAATAAACGTGGGCTTTACATGAAAGATGTCACGGATCCACTTATGAAAATTATCAATTTTATCAGGGAAAAGAGGTTTAAATCAGACTTCACAAAGATTGCGGTTCGGATCACAGTGTTGTTCTGTATCATACAGATGCATGCTGGTTTGGGTTGGGAAAATTTATGAGGTGTTGGAGACCTGAAAACTGAAATTTTATTGTTTTTGGAGATTATAAGTAAATTACAGAATATTTGTAACTCAGAGAATCACAATGGCTGTCACATGTGGAGTTTGCAGTTGATCTCCGAACATATTAAAGAGCTTAAAACCAAACTTCAAGGGAGTGTCGTCATTGCTCACGCAATATACTCAACAGTGAGGGCAACCAAGTTGAAGCTAAAACTTTTTTGTTAACAGCTCAGTCATATTTATCACCATGCACTTTCTAACAATGGAAAATATGGCACTGGAGATTAAGTCGATGGAGAAATACATCAATGTTATCTGCATTAGACATTGAATTTACTCTTCGTTTTGATAACTTCTAAAAATATTCTGCCGAGTTAGACATCTTGTAATCCTCCTCTTCAACTGATTTTGAAAAAGCACCGGGTGCTCTACAACTAGAACTAATTGATCTACAATGTGACTCTACCCAGATAGAAAAATTCCAATATGAGAGCATTTAAAAATTTTACGTGTCACTCAATGATTCCAAGTTTTTCAACTTACGAACGATGGCAATGAAACTACTTGTTCTGTTCGGCTCTACATACATCTATGAACAAAATTATCGACCATGAACACTAAAAAGACCAAGAATCGTTCCATTTTATCTGACATTCACGTGCAGTCTTTGTTGAGAATTTCTACCTAACACATTCAGCAAGAGTTCAATTTTTTCAATAACTTTGATCTAACACAAAATGTTTCAAATACTTCAGTTTTTACCAAAGTAAATAACGTTAAATTATTTAGATGCATTTTTTGTCAATATATTTAAACTTTACATCAACAACAATTGCTGCATTGCACCATTTGTGGATTGATGCAGGATTAAGTTATTTATTTCTTAATCCGGTCCGCCTTATGGAGATGTTGCCCACCCCTGATTTATAGTGCTACATTATGCTTTTATTTTTCTAATCCTTTAAATCTCGACTCTATAAGCTTCAGAAACCTTTCCAATTTCAACTTGGAATGTAAAACATTCAACGATTTTGTCTAGTAAACGAGCTATCGGTCTCAGAAACGATTCTAAATTTCATTTGGCCAACTATCCGATAAACAACAGTAGATTCATTTTTAATGCACAGACGTCATCACAAATTTATGAATAATTTGGCTTGGCTTTGACGTCTCGTATTTAGACATTTTATCCCTACCACAAATGTCATATATATAAAACAGTCGTCATTCAATATATATTCCCGTTTTGTTTGTTATTAATTCGTTTCAAAAGAAATAGAGAGTACAATTTTTGTCCCAAAAAAAGTTAGAGAATCTTTCCTTTTGATTGTCATCTGACTTCTCAATGTTCCAGTAGTTCTCCGTAATCATCTTTAAGGTCAAATAGAAACTAGTTTAGCTCAAACCTTTTCAGAGCATTCCCTCGGATTTTGTTGGCATATATAAGAGAAACATCCATAGCAGGTTTATATTTAATTTTTTCTCACACAGACATTCTTGGTGAATAAGGAAGGGATATTTGAATATTAGGCGACATAGAAACTCTTTTAGTAAAGTCAGACATCCATTTCTATTACTAATCATAGCCATGGCCCTATCTGTGCATATAAAACAATATTTCCTCATTCTGTGTTGTTTTTCTCTTGAAGAGATTTAAGAGATTCGAACCGATTGTTTCGTTTGTTAGTTGAATGTAAAGATTCACGTCTAAGCAATTCTTCAATGACAATATAGGGTTTCCCGATCAAGTCCGTCACATTTTTTTACCTCAAATTTTATATTTTTCATTAAAAAATAGATTCTATTCTTTAATTTCCTCTCTTAAGTAACACATTCTGATGCATTTTAGCATATTGCGGTAATGGCCATCATAGTCAAAAGGAGTAATTTTCTTGAGCCATCTCCGATTAAATTAAATAGGTCGGTTTCTGATCTCGGAGATGCTGGTCACCCGGCATTCTTCAAGTCATAAGGTCATCCATTCAATAAAGATCATTTTTATGGATACTTCATGGAGGCCATTGAACAGTTCTTTTCCAGTCAAATACACAAATGTATTTTCAAAATTGACAACGTGAAGTTCCACAAAATCCATATGGTCTAGACCACGCTGTATGAGAATGTCCACAGGGTAATATATACCCTCCACCCTACTGGCCTTTGTTCAACCTAATTGAAAGTTTGTTACCAAGATGGAATAACATTGTAGAAACAGCTTCCCCGAGATCAGAAACGGACCTGTTTAATTTAATCGAAAATAGCTTAATAGAAATCGCGCCTTCTGACTATGATGGCTATTTTCCAAATATTCTAAAATACAACATAAGGTGTTACTTAAGAGAGGGAATTAACGAATAGATGAACAATTTATTATTTTTTAATGCTAAATATTGATAAAATTTGAGTTAAAAAAATGTCACGTACTTGATCGAGAAACCCTAAAAATTTGTTAATAATTGTTCGAGCAAAGACTGCCACTATAGCTGTGTAAGAAATGTCATTTGATATTTGCATTGCCATTAAAAAAATATTTAACTTTTGAATATATTTATGTAATTGACGATGAACATTACTAGCCAACTCTTAAATTCGCCTGGTCATCATATTATTAGAGAAGAGAATCTAATCAAAATTTTTCTCTCATTTTTTATCACCAAACATTTCTGAGGCGATGTTAAGAACAATTACTATTATTTCTTTCGCATCTATGAACTGCTTCTTTTCTCGAGCCAAAAGTAGAAAGAACTCGTACGACACAAATACAGCACTCTTGCTATGTTTGTTAATCTTTATGAAAAATGACTGTTGAGTTTGCAAAGAAACTTCTATTATATATGTGAATTTTTTCCTTGAATCTGAATTGAGTTGGTATTTGACATTTAGTTCTGAAATTTTCGTCGTGAAATGACACGCAAGATTAAATTTGTTTGGATCTGAAATAAATACCCATTTCAAGCAACCAGGCTTTCCAAATGAGTTAGAAGGAAACATGAACTTATCAGTCAAATCTGAATTGAATTCATGATTAAGAAAATTTGCACCTTCTTACTCCATTACAGTATTCCATCTTTGGTCGTTATCGTTCATGATTTTATGTATTAGAAGTATATTGGAATATGACAATCTTATTTTACCGCAAAATTACCTTTAGTGGTGACCTCTAAACAGTTTTATCGTACAAAAACGAGTCGAGAGTATTTAAATTTGTCGAAGATGGTACAAAATGGGGGATTTTTAACGTTTATTGCTCAAATTTTACGAGAAATAGATAATAATCAATTCAAAATCAAAACTATATTTGATAGTCCCAAATTGAATGTGTGTTTAAAATAAATCTTTATTTTAAATGAATTCAAAAAATTTGGAGCTCCTCGAGCAAACTCAAAACAACCGGCGAGCAACCTTTTTCTCGCGAGCACGGGTTTGGAAACCTGTGGTTTAGAGCATTATTTATAAATAAGATTTAAAAAAGGTTGATTTTAATCGGAAGCTTAAGGGGATGACATTCTTTAGCAGATCCAAAACAATATACCTGAATGTATTGACCCTCAAATTAGACCTGAAATGGTTGTAACTCATAATTATCTCACGTTAATATCATTAGAGAAAATCCGGTTGATTTAATTTAAAAATCAACACACAAATTAATATTTTAACATCCATCTTTAATCGCGTGTATTAAAAATTAACCATTTTCTCTAATTCTGAACAGGGCTTTGTTTTAAATACTGATTTTAACTTTGAGAGACTTTAGTTGAATTATTCACATTTAAAACTACGTGGTGGTATGTTCAATGAGGAATGAGGAGCTTCGAAATATTTTTATCAAACTACACATATGTGCATCCTACTTTACTTTGTAGACAACAAACATTTCGATATCTTCTGTGGTTATAATCCACTACATTTTCACCGCTCTCTTTTTGCTAAAAATCCTTTTGGAAATTCAAATAAGCTTATTTATGTTGTAACAGAATTGTATAAAAACGAAAATGTCAACACAAAATTATGTTAAAACAATATCTATGACCGAATGAATACGAATGCTTAATTGATGGAAAACACTCGAACATTGTCAAATCCTCCTGTTTTCGAACTAAGATGGGAGAACCTAACTGTGAGTGTCGTTCTTCCCAAACCCTCTATTTATCAACGACTTTTAAACAGAAAAAGGCATGTAATTAATAAAAAGAAAATCCTTTCAGAAGGTATTTACGAATCATTGTTTTCATATGTTTTAATCGAGTGTAGATTTCCGATTTATAGAACAAATAACTCCGCAAATATTAATTGACATTTTATAAGTTGATGATTGTTGAGAGACTGCAGTCTCATTTTATATTTATCGAGAAAACAAATACACAATTTAAACTACGAACTTGTTTTAAAAATATAAGATAAAAATGTGTTATGTTTTGAAACTGAATCGCAACTATTATTTATATTTTGAACTATTGAAGGATTCAACGCTCTCCCAAAAACAGGTTATTCAGTGTACCATTAACGATTGCTATTTTAATAATCCATTTTATATTTCTGTTGACTCATAAAACCGATCAAAGAAAGTACAAAAATGAAGACCTCCTTCGATCATTTAAACATGTGGTTTTTATGTTTTATTTCAATCAAACAACGCTCTATCTTTAATAGAATGATCTTAAACATTAGAGGCAGTCGAATATTGATGATTATTAGAATTTAATGATTTCAAAAGTACAAATTTACGTTTCATTTACACGATTAAATAGAAATTAGATATCCAAACTTTATCTTAAAATATAGTGATGATTACTATTTATATCAGAAATTAATTTAAATATTTAGCGAAAATCAACTTTGCACCATTTTTCGTGCAGAAAGGCCGAATGTCAGCTGACGGCATTCAAATATTCCGATATGAATTTATTATTAAAAAAAAGTTAATGATAAATTTAAAAACGATAATTGCTGTTAGATAAAATAAAATCACACGAAGCGACTGCCCATACTTGACTCGTGAATCTAAAGGAGTAAACTCTAAATCCTAACAGATAGAATCTTCATAACTTTTGATTTACTTTTTAAAATAAAAGGTATCAGAAACTTTAAATGGAATAATCGGAAAGTCGGACATCTTGAACGGGAAGTGGTGTCATCAAAAAGCGAATATTGTCAAAAAGGAACATGGTGAAGATGTCGTTTTCCATGAATTCTACTTCGATTGGAATGAGAAACTTATGCTTTGGTTTTACTCTGGTTGAAAAACTGTTTGTTTGATATGTAGATTTTGTGTTTCGCATCCACAAAAAATTTCATCGTTCTCCTCACTTCACGATCATAGATTCATAGATAATTTTTTAAACATCAATTTCGATTTAAGGAAACAGTTTATTTAAAAAAATGAATCCTCTGTCACTCTAGCAGTCATTAATTACCAAGGCAAACGAACAAAGAGTTTAGTGCTTATATCTTACGAATATAATTTTCTGTTTGAATTTAAAAAGAAGCCCCTCAGAAATGTAGAAGAAACAATAAAACCTGCTCTTAACATTCTTACTAGAAAGCTAGGTGACAAACTGCGCAAAAGTTGATCTGATCCCCTTATTCGATGACGAGACGAGTTAGAGTTAGCTAACGGCCTTGACCATCAAGTAAATGTAAATTTTAAAAATTGTGAATTGTTTTAATTCGAAATGGATGAATGAAAGACTGATATTTCTGACATAGACAAGTTGTTAATTTTGGTCTTAACAACTACTGACAACTTTAATGTGATTTAAGAGCTTCTTTTACTTCAGTCTATACATTCTACTACCAAAGAAAGAGATCTGTTTTAAACTCTGATATCGATGGTAGAGAAAGGCAATATGGAATGGTGAAAAATTGTCCGTATATTCACAATGGGGCTCCGGTTATGATGGGTAATAAATCTGAATGTTTGACATTTAAAGAACAGTTCCTAGGTCGCTCAATACTGAAATATAACTGCATTGTGCACCAAGAACCCCTGTGTAGTAAGAAATTTTTAATAAAACATGTCTGATATGATTTTTCAATTTACGAACAAAATTGGAACCAAAGATTTGCAAAGATCTGAACAGGCGAGAGTTAAGGCAGTTTCTATCCGACGTTAACGAGGAATATGGTGAACTACTGCAACACCTTGAAGTCATATAACTGTCAAAACGAAAGGTTCTGTCACTCTTTGAAAATCGAAAAATATTATCTATCTATTTCTTTCTGAAACGAATAAATTGCCAGCAGAACAGGAATATATTCTGAATGATGATTGGTTTAGAGATTTTGCATCCAGAGTAGACTTAACGTTTTATATTAACTTTACCAAAGAGTGGCTTCAGGAACATAATAAACTTCTCACATATTTGTTTAATGGCGTATATTCATTCGAAATAAAAATGTCTCTTTAACGGTCGTTTGACAGAAGGAACTTTCAATGTGTTTCCGACGCCAAAGGCTCGTAACTGAAAAAAACATTTAACGGTTTACGGTACATGATTTAAGTGGAAAGTTTTCTGGAAGTTGTTGAGTCGAGATTTAAAAATTACATCAAAGCCTACAATCGAGGTTATTGGTAATAAACTTAATTCTGTGCTGAGAAGAAGATTTCTAGAACACGCTTTTTCATCTTCATTTAACCATATTATTTCGTTATGGCTACTCCGGCCTTAGTAACAGTTTCAACACACGTTCATTAGCCTAAAGACACATCTGTCGGTTTTGTTCGACATACAGATGTGAGCAATCATCTGTCGCGACTACAAAAAAAACAAGAAACGTTCCAGACGCTCGGACAGTAGCATTGACTGCGCTCTTGATACTGGGAACTACATATATGTGTTCAGTGATTAAAAAACTGGAATCGGATCTAAATTAACTGGTATTAAGAATAGTTACAACATTAAATTTATGACAATTTTGAAAACCTATTTATGATTAAATATTCTTTCTATATCATAAAATGACTGCGATTTAAAAAATAAGATTCATATATTTTTAGAATATAAAGGCTGTTACTCGTCGAAGTTTCTAAAACAGATTAAATTTCTGGTGGCTTTTAAAATGTTGGAACCAATGCTCTAGATGTTCACCTGGTGTAATTTTCATTCAATGAAACATGTTCTGTTTATTGAAAATTATTTTTATTTTAAAATATGGTTCATCGAATAAGTACATTATTTTAATGACAATACATGTCTGTTATTAAAAATCAACTAAGATAGGGTTGAATTCTAATTTCCTGACAAAATAAATTAGTTACATTTCTGAATTCTATTTAGCGAACCCTCCATTTGACACGATTTCATCTCTATTTTTAGCCAATTATCGATTGTTGGTTAACTTCAAAAAATACTGGATATGATAAACATTGTAAATTCTGCTGACTATGTAAACAATAACGATCTCGTTAACGATGTACGTTTGGATTTTTAGCATATCATTAAATTGACGGCTTATTAAATCGCCGATTATGCTGATAATATAAAAATGCTGTTATCAGCTGATCTGAAGAATTATGGAAATTTCAATACAGCGACAAAGATTGCAAGATAGAATGTCGCACTCATATTCATGTATGTTGAATTTTTCTTTTTTTTGAATTGTCACGGATGCATGTTTGAATCGATTTTTTCGCATTCTTATTTTGAAAATTCTGTTATCATACACCATTTCCCATAAAAGATATCGGACTTTCCTACAATGACATTCAAAGTTTCCGACTTCGCTTTTATCTTCAAAAGTATATTAAAATTTAAAAAGATTCTATCCTTTAGGATCTTGAGAATATGAAGTGCAATTAACGATTCAAATATACGCGGTCATTTACTGAGATTAAATTTAGCCTAACAGCAAGATTCATTCTAAAACTGATCATTTAATTTGTATAATAAACGAATCTTCAGAACCTTTGAGTGTAATCATCCGAAAGTCGGACAACTAGAACGGGAGATGGTGTATCATGCCATATAACCGATTATAAAAATTTCTGATAATCATAAAATTGCTTAAAATATTGAATATGCTGGCCATAAATGTATATTCTATCTTTTTTACATCTTCGCGCTATCAGAGATTAGTTCTTTTTAACCTGAAGCCCACCTTTCTTTATTAAAAATGTTTGAAATGTATCTTCAATTTTGAATATCAAATCATAATGTGAAAAAAACGAGCAATAATAGTTTAGATAAATCAGATTAACTGACAGAAGAAACAGTAATTATTATGAGAGAACTGCACGCTGTTTTAATTGTGATTTCAGGAAACTTCGAATCACTCAATTATTTTTAAGTAAATTTCATTTTTTTTGGATACTAAATGGGATTTAGTATTTGTACGATCTCTTTAGGGTGGCTCGATTTAAATACATGAGTGCTTTTGATGCCTGATCTCACAACATCCTCGCACTTCAAGTGGGTTTTGTGTTCCTATCCAATTTTAAATAAATTTAATCATCAAGTTCTGGGCAATAATCATAACAACTATAACCTATTTTACTTCACATCTTTCATGTGTTATATATTGTACATGAAAATTGTATCAACTCATATCTATCAATATTCGGTCAGATCCTCAAGAATACCAACTTCGGGAAGACCGAATACAGTCTAAAGTTGACGAGTTTCATCGCTTTTCGTGTATTCTTTGATTTCAACAGTCAAAAATTTTCCACAATAGGCGGGATTGATTCGAAACATGGTTTAAATCTAAAAACAAAATATTTTTTATTTTAAAATGTAAAAATATGTCATCATTTTTATAAATTAGTGAGCGGAGTTCATGTGTTATATATTGTACATGAAAATTGTATCAACTCATATCTATCAATATTCGGTCAGATCCTCAAGAATACCAACTTCGGGAAGACCGAATACAGTCTAAAGTTGACGAGTTTCATCGCTTTTCGTGTATTCTTTGATTTCAACAGTCAAAAATTTTCCACAATAGGCGGGATTGATTCGAAACATGGTTTAAATCTAAAAACAAAATATTTTTTATTTTAAAATGTAAAAATATGTCATCATTTTTATAAATTAGTGAGCGGAGTTTCTTACTCAAACTCTATGCTGGCCATCATGGGGGAGAGTGGATGTGGAAAGACAACCCTCTTGAACACACTGGCAGGTCAGAAAACGGAATCCATGAAAGTTTCTGGTGAAATAAAAATAAATGGTCAATCCATGGACATCAAGTCGATATCAGCCCTCGTCGAACAAAGTGATATATTCATCCCGACATTAACGGTTTATGAGCACCTTATGTTTATAGTGACTTGGCTTATAAATCTAGGGAACATTGGTTTTGGGGAGTAAATTAACCAGGAGCCAAGTTAAAACAAAAGTAGATGAAATCATAACTGAATTCTCTCTCGATTCATGCCAAAACACTCTGATAGGCTCGATCGAAAAGGGTAATGGAATATCTGGTGGTGAGAGAAAACGACTTTCCATTGCCTCTCAGATCATCGCAAGCCCCAGAATCTTATTCCTCGATGAGCCAACGTCAGGCTTGGATTCTCATACTGCTGAATGCGTAATTAAAATTTTGAAGAGTCTATCTGAAAAAAACTGCGCCATTATTTCTACCATCCACCAACCCTCTTCGCAGATATTTAATTATTTCGATAGGTTTGGAGTTTTGTTGTTAGATTAATCCTGATTTCAGAAGGGGTTGTGGTTTTTTCCGATGTTAGATCAAAATCTTTGTCTTTTTTCGAGCAGTAAATACAGTTTATAAGTCAGAGCAGGGTTTACCTGTCCCCTAAATTTCAACCCTGCAGATTTCTTTATTGATACCTTGGCAGTGCGTCGTGGGAGTGAAAAATGTGAGCACAACCCCGTAAAGGTAATATATAAGACTTATGCTCATAAATTACTCCTAATCAAGAGGGCTGATAACTCAGAGAAAGACAATGATGCTAAGGCAAACCAGGTTAAGTGTTATTTATGCCAGGTTCTTGATAACATACAATTCTCAGAAATGTACCATTTTTATCAAACATAGAGAAAAACGTTACAAGGCTTCTGCCTCTGTCCAATTCAGTGCTCTATTACTTCGTTCTTGGAGGTCTACTGTTCGAGATCCTATGCTGTTTCGAATGAGGATGGTTGAAACAATAGTAAAGCAAAATCAGAACTCAGATTGTTGCGATAGTATTTGGGTTGGTCTACCCACGGTTAGAAAATACCACGAAAAATATATATAATTTTACAGGGGCTATTTTTGGAATTGTTTCAAATACAATCTTTGCCGGCGTGCTGGGTGTAATATTTGTAGAGGCACCTCATAATAAAGGTCATACCGGCTGAATTTGCAGTTTTTCGACGAGAACATCGGAAAGGGCTGTATGATACGTGGATTTATTATGTTACCAAAACGTTTGTCGAGGTATGATTGCCCATACACAGATTCCCGTGTTTGTCCTAATGCCAAGTGCAATGTTGTTAATTACTTATTTTATGATAGGTAAAAATTATAGTGATTAGGTTTCAATTACTCTGGTGTGACATATTTTTCATTTTGGTTAACCCTAATTCTCGTTAGTCTTGCTTCTGTGTCTTACGGTAGGTTTCATTTAACACAAGGTTACATGATTTCGGCTCTCTCCTCCAATTATGAAACCGCATCCTCGTTGTCTACTCCTCTACTCATTCCTTTTATGATATTTGGAGGTTTTTTCATCCGATCATTGTAATTTTAAAACTTTACCAAGGAATGTACCGATCTATTTCCAGTGGATAAGCTATATCTCATGGTTCAGATACGGATTAGATGCCATGGCTGGTGCCCAGTTCAGACATCTGCAATTAAGTTAACAATATGAATGATTTAGCTTGTAACTCCAAAGGAGGCTTCATCTGTGGGAATCGAACCACGATTGATGGATCGTTGGCCATACAGATGCTGGGTATTTCTGACGTAAGGAGGATTTTAATTGAGTTTGGGATATTCATCAATTCGATTGCATTGATATCTCTGAATGTTGGGTTTCGGATGCTTGGACTAATAGCTCTTGTTGTAAAGACCAAGATTGATGAACGCTAATTAAAAACCTTACATTATTAGAAATATAAACCATATTCTGATTTTTCTTTTTGATATTTTCTTCATAATCCGACCAATTCATTTGTTATTGGGTCATTAAAAACAAAATATAGCCACAGTCGAGCTTTATTTACACATATATCCAGAAATACCTGAGATTTTAACCATACTCATACTTTTATGGCTGTCTCATTTGGAAGCTGTTAACTCCAAAAAAACAGAAAATAAAGAAATTACACTGATACAGCGACGCGCGTGTTATACCTCCACGTGAGTTACTAGATATTGAAGTTTCAAGGTCAAAAGTATTTTGGCGATGTGTCCGATCTAATAAATTTGAAAAATCATAACAATACGTTGTCCTATATTCTTATGGTGTTTGCTTGTACATTTTGCACATACCGAATTTTTTCAGTTGAATGCCGTTGAAAACATAATTTCTGTCACCTGAAGGCCAATTCCTTTACCAATGTATTGGCTGTCGTGAAAGTGGTTATGATTAGTTTTGACCGATTATTGGACCTTTACACTTAAGTTAAACATATCGCCAACGGTTCAAAATGGAAACAAGATTCAGTAGGATGCTCTATGATGGATATGACTACAGTATAAAAGAATCCACTCAGTCCAGCCATCATTACATATTTTCACAGTACCGTTCTAAAAAGGGTAAAGCTGGTCTTCGGACTAATTTCCAAAGTAGTTTAAGTTTCACAAGTCACCATATCGCCTCTTCTCTTCACTGTCACAATACAGCGCTTCAAACCCACAAACACTGGATGATATTCTTTACACTTGGATGCAGACATCCTCGAAGTAAGCGATCCTCCAGATAGTTTTCACGACTTTTTGAGCACTAACACAGGTTTACTAATCGGTTATTATAAGAGTAAGCAAAGCTGATGTTCTGAGTTAGTTATTTCGTAGGGGGTATAAAACAAATTTGCTTAAACAATTTTTCAAGCAATGCTGTAGATTCAGGTTTCCTAAACAGTAATTAAGTGCATCTTCAATGATAGAACCAACTTTTTGTGAGACGAATATAATAGATTGATGTTGAATATGTTGGGAGTGAACTAGTGATCTTTTTCAACTTGATTTATAAACTCTTAGATTTCAAAACACCCTCTCCTAAACAAAAATTTGTTCAAGGCAACTCAGCGTGATTTGTAAATTACCTTGCCAATTTGATTCATACTAAAACAGATGTTTGTTTCATTCTAATTATTGGATATGTTTAAAAGCGTATAGCTGTGTGCCATGGCTGTGATTTATCCCTATCTGTAAAATTATTGTTAGAAATCAACAGTTTGACTATGTAATACATGGTTTGCCTTCTTTTGAAGGATTTTGACTCTGCAATCTGCTCTGTGGTAATTTGAGGTCCCAGCTTTCCTGGACTTTTTCACTGCTTAACTCGAATTGGATTTGTGTGAAATGTCCGGTCTTCTTCATCATCGAACCTAGCAGGTATAATTATACATGATGCCCCACATGAAATTGTTGGACAAGCGAATTCAAAGAAAGATTAATATGGCTCGATGTTCAGCGGGGAATCTGTTCGTAACATTTTGGTCATTGAAACAATCGACGAAGCTTTTTGTTTCCATATGGAATAACTTCATTTCGCGAAGTTGGCTGATGGCATTCATAACTGCCTTTAAAATCAGTAAGCGATTTCTGAAACAATAGACCATTTCTTGTTCAATATGTCTTACTTTCCGACGATGGCATTTAAAGGTTCCATCGTTTTATTTATTATAAAAAAATAAACGATGAATTTTAGATGGAATCTTGCTATAAGGCTAAATCCAATTTCAGTAAAAGACTACGCATATTCGACTAATTAATCTAACTTCATATTCTCAAGATGCTAAAAGATAGAATCTGTATAAATTTTAATTTATTTTATAAAATAAAAGCATAATCGGAAAGTTTGAATGTCGTCGTCAGAAAGTAAAGACATTGAAGGGAAATGGTGTATGGTATATATATAGCATGCTTTTATCATTAATGGTGCTGTAAATCTACGTCATCAGACTTGTTGGAAGTCATTAACTCGACAATGCTACTACTAATCTAGTCACACATTTTCCCAGGCGCATAGTCACTATCATTGTCACAGAGCTCATGATAGAGACACAGTGTCACTTAAAATGTATACAGGTCATACTATGCCGTCAAAATATTTTGGGACTGCTCAGAAATATGATTCTTAGAATTAATCAAAACACTTTGACTTTAAAAATCGTAGATTCCACCAATCAGTTCTTTTCGCTGTCGAAACTGTTCAATGTGTTCCGAGCATAACACAGGGTTGTATTTACTTTGGGGCATGATCCATTTACTATCGGGTATTGGTTAACCTAGTGACCACCAGCGCGCGCAGCCAGCTTAAATTTCTTAATTCTTATGTAAATACTTATCAATAATTATATTTTTGTCACAAAAGTCATTATAATTATACATGTCTTCTATTCAAAAGGTTGAAACCTTAAAATGAAATGAATCATATATTATTGCACTATCATTAAAAATAATTCATAAACAACGTGAATCTGAAAGCGGAAAAAATAGATGTATCCAACACTTAAAATAGCATATCTTCATACTTAGAGAGTCGATTCTAAAATAAACAAACAATATTGTTTTTAAGTCATTGCAATATCATGTTTATTCTAAAAGTAGTTATACATTCATTTATAACAAACATTTCTAAAATTGTATTGGATACTGTTCAGACCCAAGAGTTACAATTCTCTCAAACGCTTCGTACACTCCCAGAGGATTCAAGCTTCTCCACATCAATTCATGAAGGTGTGAAAGTAATAAATCATCTGGGGTTCTTCTCATATTTCTAACTATGTGGTTTTTCAGAGAAGACCACATTTGTTCCACGTTTCGCGTACGAGTACCCGTGACACTTATGAGATTTTCGGAGTGGTTGACGGTGCGATGATGAAATTCTCCTTTCACATCAATAGAATTGTAGGTTGCCAACTGATCACTCCATATCATCACACCGGGATGGACAGGACTTCTGATAAGTGGAAGGAGAGTAGCCGAATCTCTTCTTTCCACGTTAAAAAGTCTGACCTCCCCGATTTATATTGGCCCTG